>VZTA01012192.1:9721-68656 GCA_013398855.1 Mohoua ochrocephala | reverse complement strand
AAGACAGTGTTTTCGAAAAAACAATTTTTTATTTTTTTTTTTTTTTTTTTTTTTAGTTTGCTACTGGATACAGCATATCAGTTGGTTTCTGAGGAGAAAATAACTTAACTTTTGGGGATTTCGGTAACATGAAAAGAGAAAAGAAGGTTTTGGATTTCTATCATCCACTTGAAAAAAAGTCCTGAAATGTTACTTGTATTATTTGCACTATTGGGACAAACTGCATGGAAGAGTCGGACACTTTGTGATGCAGCTTGTGAGTTCTCTGCCTCTTGGTTGTTAAGTCTGTGTCTCGCTGCTTGGTCTTTTCCACAGGATGAATTTATCTGACCACTTCAGGTTTGTATAAGAGACTACCGGTAACACTCGGTAAAAGCCTTGATCCTTACCTAACACAGTTTTTTTGAAATCAAGGGATCAGAAAACAGGCACAACTAGCTGCCTTGAGGAATTTTTGGTTTTTGCAATTCAAAAGATTTCTATGGGAAATTTAGAATAAGAAAATAAGGGACCAAAAGATTAAGATCTTGGTAGTGAAGAAGAAAAGATCTCTACTTTCACTTTTGATATATTGTTTTGATGGGGTGTTTTCTCTATTAAAGAAGTGGTGAATTGAAGAAACATTAATTTACAATCATATAAAATAAGTTATTTGCAGTTGGACCCGATTGTTGTAACTGAAAACTAATTTAGGAAATTCTTCTGTCTTTATCCTATCACGAACACAGCTTGTGCTTAACTCATCTCACATTAGGAATAGTCTTTCTCAAATCAATTTTGGGATCAAAGGGTTTCGTGAACCTCACTGAGGAACCTACATGTCACTTTTCAGAAGTCCTCTAGGAAATGACTAACTTAATTTCTCACTGGCTTTTTACAGACTCTGGACACTTTCAACAAGTGTTATATGCTTAAAGCTTTTCTAAATATTATAATTTTTAACCTATAGGTTATACTAATAAATAAAAAAAAGCCTTTTGAATTTTACTTTTATATTAAATTACTAGCTTCCTTTTTACTTACTATATGTTATTTTTTAAATTCTCACATATTTGGTTTATTTTTTTGCTGATACAGAAGCAGAATTATTAATGGCTTATTTTCTAATACTCTATGGCTTTTGATAATGTTTTCAATACCTTTTCTTATTGGATTTTCTAAAGTCACAATTTTTCTTTGGAAATATCAAAATCTATGCAAGTAATCATTTTGTGAGCATTTCAAATTTTCTCATCAGTACTGAAATCATATCTGGCTTTACGTCCACTAATCAAGGAGCATTCAGGGAAATAAACCACGTTTTTATGAGTAACTGAACAGTGAACATAGAAGCAGACTTCTAAAACACATGAATGCAATCCTTATTGTGTTCAGGAAAACCCATGCAGTAAAGAAAAAAATGACAAACCTAATCCAATTTAAAAACTCAAAACTCAGAGAAAATACGATTTATAATTTTGTTGCAAGGATATTACTCAATACTAGTTCCACTTGCTCTATTAGAGTATTTTACCTCACAAAATAGAGACATTAATTAATAAGAAACTCAAAAGAGGATTTAATTTTGAGTGTGTGATATAATTATTTTCCCTTCAGAAAGCCTATAGAATGTGTCGACTCTCTTTTTAAAATTATTGCACCAGGAAATAAAGGATAATTATGCTGGCAGCATGCTTCTTTTTTCTTTTAGGTCGAGCAAGATGTCATGTGGGAGGAATTGCCAAACAAATTCCATGATGAATTAGATGACGTAGTATGTAGGAACTCTAAAGAATCTTCCACATTGTAAGAAGTCCATCTCTGCTTCAATTATACGTAAGTGGGAAAGAGGGGAAAAAACATTCTTTGTATACACACTTACTTCAGTAAAAATGCATCCAGTGTGGCACTGGCAAGTTCACAGGCTTCATGGGAACACTTTTGGCAGAACAATGCTGGTCATTTGGAGCTGGCCTGCCAACATTTCTGCATAAGCTTATCGGTATTTGAGTCATTTCACCACTTGGCATCAACTAAGTTCAAAAGACTGTTTCTAACAGTAGACTTTATTGTACTGAGACTGCACAGAACAGTAAAACTAGTTTGTCCTCACACAGCAAAGGGCAGGGTGACTCAGAATATGCAAAGTGATTCTACTTGGTTGATTTTCATTTGTCTCCAAAACAAAAACTCTTAATCACTAAAATGTCATGACAAGTCAGACAAATGGTAGCAATTCCCTTGAAACTATATTTTAAGTTAAAACTCATCTGAGAAAGGCCCACTAACAGATGGGGAAATGTTTACAGGATTCAGATTGTGCTTTAACTACTAAAAAAAGGGGAAAAAAAAAGAAAAACTAAACATTCTGTAGAGAAAAACTGAATTTACAAAAAAATAGTGGGTGTAAATCAATGTAAATTAAAGCTGGTATGCAATGCTGAAAACCACATAGATACATATTATCTCTCTTCTGGTACACTGATATTGCACGGTGAACTTTCATAATTTTGTGAACACCAACATTTGTTTCATTCACTTTTTTGTTTGTTTGCTGGTTTGTTTGTCTGTTTTTTTAAAGATTGGATGTGTTGAATTATAAAGTATTAATCCTTTTCATTGGGTTTAAACGTGAGCAGTTTTGTTTGGTACACTTTTTGACAAAGTAAATTATTTTCCAAACCTGTTGTTTTGGTTTTTTGTTGTATTGTTTGTATCTGGTCTGGCAGGATGCTCTTTACTGGAATAATTTCTATGAGGGATAAGAATTTGAACAGGTTTTGTTTTTAGTATTTACATTTAAATTTTTTTTTCACCGTGGTCTGAAAGCTCTCAGGAGCATGAAAGCTCTTGGTAGCATCTTTACTTGTAGAGAGTGAAAGATTGGAGACACTCAGGGAGAACCAAGCCTGCGAAGGAACACCATTACAGGATAGACTTCATTGGACTAGCTCATCTAGTTTTGCTTTCTTCAAGACAAAATTCTTCAAATAGGACCTGGAACAAATATCTAGAGTCACAAGAGGATGCAGGTACACAGCTTTTATTGCCTAGCTTCCAAGACAGGTTCAAAAAGCTGAGTACTAAGGATGTACAAGAAAATTCAGCAGCCACTCTCTGGTGCAAAGTAAGGAGGAGGTAAGGAGAAACCTGAGACCTACCTGGGTTTGTTGGAAATCAAGAGAGGCTTCAATATCTGATCTGGGGCCGGAGAGCATGCTCGTCATACACATCAAATTTTCAGCAGGAGATCTGCCAGAGAATGCAGCAGGATGGAGAGTGTGGGGAGGCAGCAGGAGCAGGGCTGCATTCCCAAGGCAGGTGGCCAGGCCCTTTCCTCACCCAACAGCACAGTCACAGCTGGAGACAGGGGGCCAGGACACTCAGGCGTTGGCTGCAGGGCCGGAGAGCATCGGCCAGGGCAGAGCATTAAGCCATGTCCATAACTGGTGTGAGAAATGAAAGTGCCTGGTGACAGGATGAGGGGCAGGCAGGTCTGTGGCACCACTGGGGCAGGAATAAGGCTGGGGCAGAATGGCATCCTGTGCCTGTGAGTGGGTGGTGTTGGCAGGGCAGGAACAGTGAAGCTGGTTAGTGCCCACAGGGCTCTGACAGAAAGTTCGTTTTAAAAGTACAAAAAGAGGTTAGAATGACATTTGATACAACTTATTCATTACAGCAGTGACCCAAGGGACACGGTATCTTAATTCAGCACTTTCCTCTCCTAAGATTAGCTGAACAAGAACAAAAGCAATACCTTCTTCTCCTGGCAAAGTAAGGGCTATGGATGTGCTTCTAAGGCATCAGTGTCAAAAAGCAGGAATCAGCAGTTTTCCAGTCCTATATGTTCCCCCTGCGAAGTTTTTTGGTGTTTTTGTTCGTTTGTTTGTTTGGTTTTTCTTTCTTTGTTTTTTTTTTTTTTGTTTGTTTGTTTGGTTGGTTTTTTTTGTGTGGGGTATTTTTTGGGTGTTTTTTTAATAGTCAGAGAGTTTTGAAACCAGACTGAGGTGCCTAACAATTTTTGGTGTAAACAGATATGTGCAGAAGATGAAGGTAGAAACTTGCTAAGTTTAGGATGAGCAGTAGGGCTGAGACAGAAAGAAACACTGAATCAAGCCCCAAAGCTACAAGCAGAGAAGAATGGAAGTGAGAGAAAATGATACTAGCATTAGCACAAGAAGAATTTCAGAAGCAAGAAGTATAGGAAAAACCTAGCAGGTTCCTATTCCACCCTGTGATGGGTGCTCCCTTCAAATCGCATCAGAGCAGTAACGCTCCGGATAAAGCAAACGGACACGTAGATGGCAAACTTCATGCTATCTCACTCTGTTTTTTACAGTGCTGTGTGAACTGAAAATGCCTGGAAATATAATAAACATATAACTTTCTGATCTGGATAGCAAGCATAGAACCTGGGGAATGAAATGGCTCACATAACAGTACACCAAGCAAAGGCAGTGGGTTACTTCAGAAAAAATAAAGTGTGCATCCTCATTAACGACAGCAAAAATATGAATAGTTACAGAAGTTACCACAATATTTTGTTTATATCCTATGCTAGTTATCCTTTTAGTTTCTGATTTATACACTATTACTATGAAAAAGAAAAAAAATTACATGATTTATTTTCCTACCAGTTTTGCACAAACCTTTCCTTGTTACACTAGAAATTTGCATTACCACACAGGGCCCTGTACAAACTATTAACTTTTCTTGCTGCACACTTTGGACAAAAGTGTGCCTATTTCCCAGCACAGTCTCTTGGCATCTTCCCTGTCAGATAAGGCAAGACAAGACAACAGCTCTGGGATATATTTCTTTCTGAAAGAGCTACCTTCCAAGAGTTGCTAAGAAAGGACACAGGAGAGCTCACAAAGTTTCATCTACGCACAAAAAGTATTTGAACTCTCACAGAACTGTGGCTCCTTAATCTAAGGCTTATAGGGAATTTACAAAGGGCACATTCCCTTCAGGACATGCCTGTAATTCCCATTATCGTCAATGGGGGTTATATGCAAGTCGTAACAAAGAACAAACCCTTGTGTGTTAGCACTGCCCCTGTTTAACAGTGTCGAAATCAATACCAGTGATTTGACAGTTATACTTTAAATATATTCTGACTCATTTGAAATTCACTTTGCACTTAACTAATGAAAGAGTACATTTTAATCCTCCTAACGAAAGTATATAGAACAGCCATTGGAGCCTGAGCCAAAACTGACAAAGTCAACGGGAAACTCCCTCAAGAAAACTTTGGATTGGTCCCCTAATAAATAACACACAGTTCATGCTCGCTAAAAAGATTGCAATGCTAAGCTGTTGCTTAACCTGGCAAAACAGAGCTGATGCTTTAAAAAGAAAGCTTCTATATACCTTGATCCAGACTTGAGTCAACACAGATAAAAATATGCAGCACTCAGGAGTTTAAAAATGCAGTGTAATTGTGGGAGAGAGAAAATATACTGAAGGAATTAAAAAATGTTACTATCTGATGCCCTGTGCACAACATGCTTCAGCAACCTCTAGTATGTTTCTAAAAGCAGTACAGTAAACATCAGTCTGAAATAGAAAAAAACCAGACCTTGGAGTAAACAACCATCTATAAAGACGCTTGTATAGGGAATATGGAATTTTATTATTGATATAAGTAATTTTCTAAACTGTCCTGGAAAAGATGAGACACGGAGGAATGTGTTCACACATGAAATTAGAAAGTTATAACAGATTTACAATATAAAGGCTCTTCTGCTGTCTCAGGAGGAAATCACTGTCCTTCTGGATGTCAATAAATACAGCTATTACAGGCTGCACAGTAGCTAAGATATTCTTAATAGGATTCTTCCCCAAGGAAACATGAACACAGAATTCCCAAACAATTTCCTATCTGAGTTTAGTCACAGATGCAAAGATGATCTAACAACTTCAGTGTAATTTGGGTCAGGTTTCCATTCAACCTGCATAAAAATGTACACAAATTCTACATATGTATTTCTATCTAACTAGAGACCTGAACATCATCTGAAATATAAGCAGGATCTCTGAAGTTTCAGCAGTAATCAGACTTCTGTTCAAGCATGCATATTTTCTGTTGTTATTTAATGTTTCATGCCAACTTTTAAAACAAAAAAATTGTAACACTAAAGTTCACAGGCTGGAAAGGGGAAGTTAATACTGTTCTTTGAAAAAGCAGTTGTCAATCTGTGCCTTCAAAATGCAGGTTTTGATTCAATTCCGTTTAAGTAACTGTTTCATTTCTTTAAAATTATTTTATTCTGAACATTTTTTTTCATAGAGAACATTATCTACATGTGTTAGGAGATCACTGTCTATAAATTATGTAAAACATAAATAGTATTCTATAATAGCTCTGCTTAAATAAATATGTATGATTTATAGTGTCACAGGTGAAGTGCTAAAAGAAATTACACAGTCTTCCATGAATCTTATTGCAAAAATAACTTGTCCATGCTAAACATGTGAAGTATTGGTTCTTTTTTTCTTTTTCCTGGGCTATTTGGATATTTTTATTAAAATTGCAATAAAATATACACAACATTAATAAAATAAATGTAATAAAATAAACACAACATTAGTGCTTTTTATTTGCTCTAGGGCAGCTGTGGTTGCTCTTTCATTTAAGCTCTTTGCTCTTCTTTCATTATATACAATGGAGGAAGTCCTGATCTCATTTATGTTACCTTTTAAACTGCTGGAACTTCACGAACGTCATAGAAACAACTCCTGATCTACACCAAATGACACACAGACAAATGAGGTGTAGCTTTTCTGTACTGGCCTCTCTGTTGTTTCTATTTCTAAATCTGTGCTGAAAGCTGAAGTAGCACATACCGTATTTAATGCTCTAAAATGAATTCCAATCGATATATTAGCCCTGTATTTCTGCTGAAAACCATACTAGTGCTTTAACAAAGCAAGGCAGTTTCTCTAGCATTCCTGGTATTTCATAGAAAGAAAATGTATCCTGATTAATTTATCTCTAATTACACAAATTCTTTATACTTTCAACACTTGTCATTGCTTGTGATAAGAAAACCAGGATCAATCAATTCAAAACGGGACGAGAGCACATGCTTCTTAAATTACATTATAGATCTCTTTCCTGTTCCGAGGGATTAATGTATCAGTATCACTTTGTAGTTTGGGGCACTAATAAGCTTGAACTATCAGGAAAGCAAATATGGCAACAAATTGGTTGCTTTCTTCAGCTGCTGCCACCATGCAGACACTGAAAGATAAAACTTAGGGACATGCCCCCCAAGTATTTATGCATGCTTACCAAAGATGCTTGCTGATTAGTTAGAAGAGTACAATGCATACTTCATTCACAAAGTGTATAAATCTATAAATTCAGTCAATTTACTGGGAATTAGAGCACAGATACCAGCTCTTGTAAGAAAGCTTTTGGCTTTCTACCTATTTTATAGCTGAATAAACCACATAGTTTTTTTATTATTATTATTAACATGCCACATCTCTCGTTTCTAATAGCCTTAAACATTAAAGGGCTCAAGGTTTGTTTTAGCGATCTGCAGGCACCTGTCCAAGTTTTTGGCACATCTCTGCAAGCGAGCAAAACGATGGAAATCATGCCATGCAGAACTTGATGTGCACATCTGGAGCTTTCCAGATCTGCCACCTTCAGTGTTCACCCAATCACTTACCCGGTATCTAAATTTAAAAATATGCTATTGGTTCAAGGTGCCTTATTCTGGATGCCAACTGCACAATAGGATATTTGGTAGTTTTCCAGCTCAATTTTCAATAATCGAGAACAGCATTTTGGGAAGCACATTTATAATTATATTGTTAGAAGACATCATAACAAACAATCTCAAAGAATGTAATGCATTAGTCAGTCCTTCAAAGCTGGTAAAATCAAGTTCTTTTGCAGTGTCCTCTGACAAGTGTAGGAAAGACAACATTTTGCCACATTCATCTCAGTGAAATGAGGTTTTTTGCTATACACTTACTTTCTGATTATTGAACCCAACTCAGCATTTTCGTATCACTCCAACGGAACCCTGTTACGACAATCTAGGAAGCCAAGGAATCCAGTAACATGACTACCCATGTGACACCCACTATAATAACAATTTCAAAAATTAATAAAGTAAGAATCCATTTTTCTTATCCTGGAATAATCTCTATTTTTGTAAGAGAGAATAAAGAGTGAAATGATTGTGTATGTAATACTGAAGTTACTGTTGCTGAAAAGTAATGCTTCTCTTCTGAAATTTCATGTAGATAGTATGAAAAAAACATCACATTTTAAACTTTAAACAGCATTAGGCATGTGGAAGAATTTTATCTGCTTTCAGAGAAAATGTTTCATGGGATTAAAAAAATTCAAAGATTTGTCCAGATCCATATGGCATTCATCTGAGTAACACCAGCCCAGCAATCTTTATGATAGGAGAACATGGGTTTAAAATTTCTGGGGTGGGGGTGGGAAATCTAATCCCTCCATCTTGGAGAACACTGGTTATGCTTCAGGGTTTTTTCATTTCTAGTACAGCTTTCACATAAGCTGGTGAAACAACAGGACCAAATCACATCGCAGATAACATAATCAAATCAATTAGTTACACTCTCTTTCAGAGACTTACTTTTCTAAACCAAAGCCTTCTGCACTTGTGTTAGCGTACAGTTAAACAAGGCAGCAGTGTTTGCTAAATAGAAGATCTTTGCTTGGATCTGTCTTCTAGATTGTCTCATAGCCATATTTTCCTGGTTTCAGCTGGGATACAGTTCATTTTCTTCCTAGTAGCTGGTACAGTGCTGCGTTTTGGTTTAGGATGAGAATAATGTTGGTAACACACTGATGTTTCAGTTGTTGCTGAGCAGCGTCTACACTAAGCCATGGAATCTTCAGCTTCCCACCATACCCCAGGAGTGAGCAGGCTGGGGGCACAAGAAACTGGGAGGGGGCACAGCTGGGACAGCTGACCCAAACTGGCCAAAGGGATATTCCATAGCATATGGCATCTTGCTTAGTATATAAACTACGGGGAAAACTCTGCTCAGGAACTGGCTGGGCATCAGTCAGCAGGTGGTGAGCAACAGCATTGTGCACAACTTGTTTTGTATATTCTAATGATTTAAACATTATTATTACTATCATCATCATCATCATTTTCCCCATCAAACTGTCTTTATCTCAAGTCATGAATGTTACTTGGTGGTTTTTTTTTGTTTTTTTTTTTCAATTCTTTCCCCCATCCTAGTGTGGGAGAGAGTGAATTGAGCAGCTGTTTAGCCACCTGTCAGGTTAAACCAGAACACATGTGTTTAGCTAGCCCCAAAAGAGACACTAGTCCATCCACCTCGAGGGATGCCATACTATCCTCCTCCTAGTAAGGTCCAAAGTTTTTTATTCAGTAATCCCATTACAGCCAATGCAAGGCCCCTTATCTGACATGTGCATGCATTCCTATGATCTCCTCTCTGTAATACCAGGGGCTGTATTTGTTCCTCACTCTCTTGATGTCAGTATCCACTCCTCCTTAACCAAGGGTTCCCTTTAGCCAGGAAGCAGAGAGCTCTGCTGTCTTCCCTTCCACATTCCTCCACACTCCCACCCTCATCCTTTGATTTGACACTGTCCCACTACCAACACATCTTTTTTCTTTCGGCCTGACAAAATTCTGTTTGTCTGCTATGCTGAAAAGCCTTGAAAGAGTGCAACTGAGGGCTTTGATTAACTCACAACCACCAAAGTATTAAGGACATAGCTCTGCTAGATAAGTAGAAGAAAACCACATCTGTGATCTATTTCCCCTCTTTTTCTAGTTTTATTTCTTTATTGAACCAGTAAGGTTGTGTTCACTGACACCTAGAACATTTCCTGAAACCTGCAGCAGATTTGATTCAGAAATACCCTTCTATACAGAGGTATATCGTTTGTCTGAATATGAATTCAGCCAAATATTTGAGCTGGACAAAGACATAACCAAGAATCATCACACTGCTAGCCTCACACAGTGAAGCTGCACAAGTAAAAAACCACTTTTGTTTCATATTTCCTACAGTTGAATCTATAGCTTACATAAGATAATATCCCTACATTTGCTTTCTTGTTCACATGTCATTTAGAGGCCTGTAAACATATTAGAAATTTTTATTGAACCTGATATGAATATTAAAGATGATATTTGGACATTTGCTATACCTTTTACAAGAAAGGACTCAATATAAGCGTAGCACCATTAAGCAGCATTAGCTACACCATATTGTGCTTGCATCCTCTTCTGAGAGGAACCTGATTTCCCTGTCCTCATGGCTCTCTATTACTGTCTTCCAAATAGTTATTTTTAAAAGCAGCAGGAACCCTGTTAACACAGTAGTGTGAATGAAGAATCATTTTTCTTTCTGAAGAATCTTCTGTTAGACTGAGAAATTACCTCTTCTCTTTATTTGCTATTCTAATATTGCAGCAAAGTCTCAGACAGTACAAATTTTCCCTAAAGTGCACTGAATAAATCCTATATGAATCTGCCAAACCAGGTTCAGTAATGGCTATACATTGCTATGAACAATCCAACAACTTTTTTTGCAACGGGTACAGCATTTCAACGAGAGTAAATAGTTTAGAACTCAGGCTGTTTTCAAGGTCATTATCTGTTACAAATGTTAGTTTAGTGAATCTTACCAATTTCCTTAAATCCCTAAAAGTCAGAATTCATGTGACAGTTTCAGCCTTTAGATCCTTTTCTCCTACACCCTTCCCCCTCAGAAAACTGTACATGAAAATTCCAACAAATTATTTTTTTTTCCCGGCACGACATAACAAGAAAGACTCAAAAGCTGGAAAATTCAACAAATCTCAATATGCACTGTGGTACAAAAATCTCAGGACGTTAATAAGCAATCTTGTTATAGCTTCTCCAGACCAGTGAAGCCTATCAACAATAATTACTCTCTTTACCTGTACAGTCCTCTCTGCTACAAAATGCAGACTGACAGGGAACAACAGTATATTGGTTGCGTCAGTTGTCTTTCTTTTACTGTATCTGAGGAACACATAGTAAATACTATGCCTCATTCAGTTTGGTAAGAAGAGGGAAGAGAAGTCTACTTAAAAAACAGAATTTGAAATGGCCTGGCCTGATTGGAATTACTGTGTACAATCATCTCTGCTGAAATAAAGCTGCTGATTGTTCTATAGGCTGTGTGGTCTTCCAGTTAACAGCAAAAAGTGGCCTTTATGAAAGATTCTCTGAATTAACAAAACGTGGTCTGCAGTTATGACATAATCACCCATTACCATACAAGACATGCATTAAAATCCTGAGTCCACGTTTGTTGAGCTAAAAAGATGCCTGGTCTACCAAAAAGACCCTCAAGAAAACAGAAAATAAAAGCACACTACAGGACTTTTGGTCTCTGCATCCTTGGCTATAAAAATCCTCAAGGTTTAATATATTATGCACTTTAATGGGAAAGGACACAGCCTAGGAATAAAAATATGGGGAAATTTTAAGAGCAAATAAACCAAACAGAAGGTTTTATCTAGTGAAAATGCTTTGCAGTGCTTAAATTCTGAGGTATGTACCTCAATAAAAAACTGAGAAGTCAAACCCGAAACAAATCCGTAAATTCCTCAACACGGGAAAGCTAACTCTTGACAAAACTTATTTATGCTAAGAATAAATATATACACACTTTATAATGTTCCAAATGAAATATTATTAAGAGATTTCTCAGCTATGAATAAAAATCACAGCAGTAATAGGAGAGACCTAGATGAGTTTAGTCTGCATAACAGTTTTTGAAAATTTATTAGACAATTTGTGGTTCTTTACACTTACTGTAAAAGCTCCTTTAAAACTAATCAGAAGTGATAATGTGAATGAAAAGTTCAAGAATTGAGTTATTAAATGCCCTCTGAACAATCTATTATCAGTTTGATAGGCATACAGGATACTGAAGCAGTTAATAGGGAGCTGAGCATGTTTAAAAACAAAAGATTTTTCTGCCTGATAAAGCACAGCTGCAGAACCTTATTGCTCTTCTGAATGTGGATCGACATGAAAAGACATTTCCTCCCTAGTTTTTAATATTTTATTAATTAAAAAACCCCAATCTTTCTTTGCTTTCATTAAGTGTGGAAAAGCTTCATTAATATAGAAACCACTGTAAGCTTCTGGCCCTTACAACAGTTCTCCCATGACAGCAATAGTGACATATCAACAATCAGTATTCTGCATCCTAATGGTGGTTTTCAAGCAAGCCTCATAGTTCAGATGGGGGCAGTAAAAGCTTATGCTATCCCTTTAAGGCTTTCTTGATGTCTTTTGGCGTTCTCTTATAATTACAGCTTTTACTGTAAGCACTGTACTGAAGGCATTGTGCTGCAATTGAGTCCTTTGAAATTATTTGAGATCAGTGTAAATGCCACTTTTTAAACAACTAAACTGGAGAACATTTACTTTCCTTTAAGAATACAATCACAAATAGAGCAAATATGCAATTAACTATCAAAATAAAATGCTGGTCTGGGAGAGTTGGACATTTTTCACACAATTGCATTAACAATAACTCTGTCACTCTCCGTTTCCAAATTCCCTCTAAAGTCTCCAGGTTTAAAACAGATTACACTCACACATTTCTTGTAGTTGTGAAGAGTATGTATAATGGAAGAAAAGTACTGAAATTGTGAGCTTTAAGATCGGAAGATATTGGGTTTGTAAGACAGAAGTATCTAAAATACTGCTGCTGTATGCATGAATGGAATGCCTCAACATGCATGAAACATACTGAATGAGGATTTGCCAGGAAGATGGAAAGGATTGAGCAGATGTGCTTTGTACCAAATGATTTTCATATTTCAATGTGACAAAATAGATGAGCCACATAAAGCTTAATTTCAGTTGCAAATTGCAAGCTGGAATAAGTTCCAGAATAGTAAACAATTAGCTGCTTTATTTTCTTTTTAATAAGACTAAATTACCAGATAATATCTACTGGCATCAACTTGGCTAATAAAAATCTGTTTAATAGGATTTGCCATTTTTCCAGTTGCTATCATGATCAGCTTTGCATTTTGATTATCTTTAAACTTTGCCTCAATTTTCTCATAGAAAAGCTCTCAGTAGTAATTGCTTTAACATTTATTCCAGGTCAAGTGGTTAAGTATGAATAATGATGTGTCAAAAATGTACAGTAGTGCTGTCAATAGAGCAATTACCATTTAGCTAGAGATTATTATGGCACAAGAGCACATTAACTGGGCACAGTAAACAGAACAACAAAGAAAGAAGGGGCAAAGGGAACAAACTGATTTCAAAACCTTCCAGTGTTATGCAGTGTGTGTTACTGCCAGATATTAGTTGTTACATAAGAGCAATTAAGTCTGCAATCAGCTTCACTCGGCAGCATTGGATTAGAATGTTTCCAATTAGAACAAGAAGTTAGAAGCATGTTTCTAGAACATTAGCTTAATTTTTAAAAATAATCTCACAATAGCTTTGTTTTCCCTCGCACATTTTGCATTGCTGTTTGGAAAGTGATCGCCAACCGGCGTTGAGCTTAAAGCTTATGCAAGTCACTAGGCAGCGCACTAATGAAAATCCGGCATATGTCTCTGTCCGGTCAGTGGCAGCGGTGTAAAAGCTACCATTTTTTTCCACATGATTTTATAACTTGCATTGTAATGCATTACTGACTTACCTGAAAAGAAATTTAACAGAGAGACACATGTCAAGAAGTGTTTTTCTACAGCCTCTAAGAGCTAGCAATCATTTTGGTATTATTCCTTTAATTACAGCAAAACTAAGAAGTTCTGCCTAAAAAAGCTATTTCTTTTAAAGCTATTTGTAGAGGTCTATCTTTAAACAGACCTCTACCCCTGTTAAACACATGAAAATTACAGTCTGGCACAGCACAGAAGTATGTCCTCTCAAGAACCATCTTCTCCAAGAACAAAAGCCATTTGTATTATCCAGTCTGTGCACACTGGCTCAGGAACTAAGCAATCTCTAGAAACTCCCACATTAAAAATCTAGGTGCCACACAGCCTCCAACTTAAAGTATTCAAGTAAAAGTATTCAAAATTAATCTTGTAAAAACATACGTGTGTATATACATATAAAAAATAATAACAATATAAATATTGTTTTCTGCATGTCTTATTATTCTAACTCTTCCTGTGCTCGGCATGGGACAATTACAAGATAATCCAAATTAGTGACTGCTGCTTCAATTGCCTCTGAGTGGTAATCAGAAAACTTCATGACATTCCACTATGGCTGGGTCTAGAGAGAAAGTAGGAGGCACTCTTTACCCTGAGAAATTTGCATGTGTTTCACAATTAGATGACATTAAACTTAACATGGAAGTGGTGGTACAATTCCATTAGCTCTGTACATCCTTTATGTCCACAGCTGAACAGAAATTACGAGCTATGTTGCGTTCTTATAAAAAGAGCTGACCTTGGATGCCGCTTCCAGATGAAGGCTTTATTAAATATTCAACACCTGTGAAATATGGTCAGTCTTTGAGCTCCGTGTTTTGGAAGTATGAATGTTCTCCCTATATCC
Source organism: Mohoua ochrocephala (assembly GCA_013398855.1). NCBI lineage: Eukaryota > Metazoa > Chordata > Aves > Passeriformes > Acanthizidae > Mohoua > Mohoua ochrocephala. The sequence continues at coordinate 54,119 of VZTA01012192.1, read as the reverse complement.
AATGTTAATTACTTCAGTCAATCTCCACTGCCAAAAAAACCTCAACCCTGAAAAACCCAAACTGGAAAAGATAAACACGTACCTTTGTCAAGAAGGCGCATTTCACAGGAAGTGCACTCTTTTTGAGAGGTGAGAAAAAAATTAAATCTCTCTTTCTACCTATGCTTGTGACATTTTCCAAAACATCAGTATAAAGTATTTATAAATGAGAAAATTTAATACTGCAGAAATAAAGTAATTTTTGGCATTGAATTATAATTATCAATATTTTTATCTTTAGGCAAACCTTAAAATCTCAGGCTATGTAGGTGCCATTCAGTCACTTCTTCAAGAAAAGCTAATATCATTTTGAACACAAACTTTAATTGCAAATGAAAAATTCCCTGTCTCCATGGCTTTACAATCTCCTGTGACACTTTCTCTGAACGTGTCTCTCATAGAATCTGCAACTTTTCTTTGGCCCTCATGAATTGCCAGTGCAATTTCTGTGTTCTTCTCTAGGCAGTGTCTGTAGCAAGCACTGTGATCTAACAACAAGCATCTTCAAAAACCATGCAGCCACCCACAGTCTTTTGAATCCTGATTATTAGTGAAACCTACTGTTTTCACTGCTGAACTTGAACAGATTGCTAACACAACTTACACAACGAAAATTGAGAACATAAAGATTTACATAGATGTAAAATCTAGGAAAAAATAAAATTAACTTTTATGTGCCTATATACTGTAAACCAGACAGTGTCAATAAGCAGCAATTCGTATAGGAAGGACTGTTTCCTATTGCCGTACTTGTATTACAGTTTACTATAATACAGTGTCTACTATATTGTAGTAGACAGTAGAGTTCTATTACAGTCTTCTCTGATTACAACTTTTCCTCTACTAAGAAAGACATCAAGCAGTCTATTTTAACCTTCAGGATTTTTAAAGGATGGAATACATTTGTCTACTATCCTTATAAATAATTTGAAAGTAGCTTCTATTTGCTGGAATATTAGAGAATGTGATTCTCTGATTCAGACTCAGGACTGAAGTGCTCATAAACCCATGCAAAACAGAGGAAGGCACAAACTGCCATTTGAAGAGCAGCTAAATCCCCTAATTGTATCCCATATATCCCATAGCTCACTTCAGTCACGCATACAAGTTATATGAGTGATGACAAACAAAATTTGGAGCTCTTTTGATTTGACGTAAGATTTCCTGTTGTGGCCTTCCTCACTAAAGGAAGCAAGACAGATTTCATTCTATTGATTGAAAACGAATTAAAAATTATTTTTATTAATTATTTTGCATGATTTGAATGATTAAAAAACAAGAACAAAATTTTTCTGCCGCCTTGCAGAATCTATTACAAAGAAACAAAATAGACCAGTACTAGCAGAGTTAGAGGCAGCTTCAAGGAGACTTGAAGACTTCTGCAGAATCACAGAATACGATGAGCTGGAAGGTATCCTTAAGGATCATCGAGTCCACCTCCCAGCCCCAAACAGAACCATTCCCAAGAGTCACGCCATGTCTCAGTCTCAAAATCTCTTGCCATAAGAGACTGTATTTATGCTAATCAAAATAAGTGAGGGATAAGTATAAATTACAAGAATGGATATAGAAATTACAACGGGAAAAACGTACTAAACTACATTAAAAATTCCAATAACTAATTTTAATTAAGAATAATTTCCTAGATCCTAACATATTTTTTTTCGCATTTTTCTGGTTTGACAATGTTATATAGTAAAACCTATGGTGATATTTTCGTATAATATGTTGCATCAAAAATTTAAATCCTAACATATTTTTTTCACATTTTTCCGAACAGACAATGTTATATAGTAAAACCTACATTTCGTATAATATGTTGCATCAAAAATTTAAATCTGGAGGCCAAACTTTTATCCTTAACAAAACTGGACTTGAAATTATTCAATAAATGAAAAATTAAAAGCAGTCATAGGCCACTATGAAAACGTTTCCGAATGGAAGAAATATAACATCTCCAGATGTCATTTTCTTATGTTGCCTACTTGCATTTTTTGGTCTGTGAGGTGCTTTGCAAACATAAAGGAAAAATCAGGTCTTTTTCAATACCGAAATAAAAATTAATAATATTAATGACATATGAAATTGGAAGCTGAAAGAACACATACAAGTGCTCATTGGATGTTCACACAGCTGCAGTGGTGATGGGGAAATCTTGGGAAGCTGCAGAAAGTCTTCTCATTCTTTTCCTCTTCATGACACAACTGAAGAATACAATAAAACCTACAGTAGAAAAAGGTCTTGAAAGTGCTCAAAGCCATGAAAATGAAAGATGATCAACTCCAATTGCAATAATAATTTAGAATTTTATGGATCTCTAACTCCCATTGCAATCTTGGATAGCCAGTTACAGAATTAGGAAAATGAGGTAATTTCTGATCTTCTTGTAGCACACTAGAGACCAAGAAATGTGTGAAATACTGACTTTGAGATATTTTTTATTGGGACTTCAGCTTCTGATTTCCCTCTAGTATTTAATACATAGATAAAAAAACCCAAACACACAGAAAACGTAATTTCCCTAAATATCTATAAATAGACCATCAATAAAAACCTTACCAGAAAAATTTGCCATTATCCTGAAACTTAAGGATTAAAAGTCACTGTAATGTAACCCATTTTATCCTATTAATGTAATTGCAGGTGCCATTCTTCCAGAAAGCCCTAATCCTTAAAAAGGAGAAGAAAAAAACGGTGGATTAAACCATTTCATTAAGTAATTTGCTTTTTACACTTCAATTTAAGTCAATTTCAGAGATTTTAAATGTGGATTTTGATTGTTTACGTGCACCAAATCTAACAATCTCTCATCATGTCCTAGGTCAGTCATCATATTGAATGAAACAACAAAGATGAATCATATTTAAGTAAACATCTAGATTATATCATGCAAAACAGAATAGGATAATATTTGTCTCATATTAAGAAGTTAAAAATTCAGTACTAATATCCTTTTTGTTTTTCTTTCTCCGGACTAAGCAGTAGAATTGGATTTGCTGTGCCTTTATTAAAAAGATTAAAAACTTTCAGACTCCTTTGCTTATGAAACAGTAATATCTACCCATAAAATGTCACAAAACATCCAGATCATTGCACTTCTTGTTTTTGTCCTCTCCCCACACTTCTGCATATCATAAGATCCCAGAATCATTCAAGTAGGAAAGAACCTCAACAGGTATCCAGTTCAGTCTCCTGCTCAAAGCAGAGCCTACATCAATTTCAGACCATGTTGTTCAGAGCTTTGTCTAGTTGGGCTAGAGCTCTCACAGGCCTTCTAGGTCCAATACTTGATTATTCTTTTAGAGGAAACTTTTCTTTATCTAGTCACAGCCTGCTCTGCTGCAGTTTATGACTGTTGTCTCATCATCCTGCCATGCACCACAGTGAGGAGCCTGCCTCAGTTTCTCACTAACATCCTGTAGGTATGGACAGGCTGCTATTAGCTACCCTCAAAGCCACCTCTTCCTCCAGGCTTAAAAGTAATTATTTCCTTAGCCTATCCTCATAGCATCTTTAAAAACAAGTATTTACTGTTGTCTCACAAGCAACTTCCTCACGAGGGCAAGTGGAGAGGGGCAGGCACTGATCTCTCCTCTCTGCTGAGCAGTGACAGGACTCAAGTGAAGCATGAAGCTGTGTCAGGGGAGGTTTAAGTTGAATATTAGGAAAAGGTTCTTCACCCAGAGGGTGGTTGGGCACTGGAACAGGCTCCCCAGGGAAGTGGTCACAGCACCAACCCTGACAGAGTTCAAGAAGTGTTTGGACAGTGGTCTCAGGCACATGGTGTGACTCCTGGGGCTATCCTGTCCAGGGCCAGGAGTTGTCCTGTGCAGGGCTTTGTATATTGCTTGTTTTTGTGTTCATATCCATTAAAAAACTGCTGTTGAGAGCAAAATACTTTTTTAAAAACAATCTAGAAAATTTCTTTAAGTTGTCTGAAGAATTTGGAGAATAGCATATTAAAGTTTCTCTGGTGAAGATGAGTAGTGATACTCAAAAAATCATAAATTCTGTTTGTAAAACCAGTGGTCATATGTACTTCACAACTTCTTCCTAAATTTCTCACTTTGGTTGCTGAGCCACTGACAAAATAATTTCAGTCAGTCGTCCAGACCTAGATGCATTTGAATCCCCCTCTCTTTTGAAGACCAGTGGAAGAATACTATCACGCCATTCATGTAACACTTTCTCAAATTATTTTCCAACTGCCATTAAAAGGCTGTAACATTAGACAGAAAGACAGAGAGAGCACCAATTCTGACAATATTATCTGGATTCAATAGGATGTAATAATCCTGAACAAAGTCCCCTTAACCACAGGAATTTTTAATAGAATATTTACATCATTTTGGCAATAAAACTTAAACCTTATATTACTACTCCTATGAAACACAGATTCTAAATACACTGTTTCTGTAAAAAAATAAAACCTTTGAATAGATCAGAAACAAATAAATGCGTTGAGTAGTAGGCCAAGATGCAGACCAGCCTGCATGGAGTCAGAATTTGTGCTCAGCCTTGGTGCATTTTGATGATAGACATACAAAATCCCACGATGCGTTCGAACATCGAATGCATTCAGTGTTAAGTTCCTTGAATCTGGAAAACTTCCCAGCTTATACATCTGTCCCTTTAGCTTGTGCTACACAGCATGTACTCTGTTACCTTATGACTAACATCTTCAAGAGGAATAAAAGTATGTCAGCTTGCAACTTGTAATAAACCAAGAAGAAGGAATAATTCTTAACATAATATTAAAAGTCTGTTTGAAATTCAGTGCATCTGGCCTTGGCAGGTGAAGAATCAACTTCACTTCACCTTCTGTTTTTGACAGCTTTTTCTCACATTTCACTTTGAAACAGCAATTTATAAATTGTTTGACCCTTTTCAGTCAGACATGCCTTTCAGTAATATGAACTGGCATGCATATTCTGATCGGAAAATGTTTTGCTGTGATAAAAGCTAAATCAAATAAGTAATTAAACATTTTAGCTTGTCGCAAGTGATAGTGGCAGAAAATGAACAGGAAATGTTCCTTAAATCCTCCTGAAATCTAGCCCATTTTTTGCAGTCTAGGGATCACTCTTAAGACTATTAAATGTTGCAGAATATTACAGAAATACTGAAACAGACGCAAAAGAAACTTGCTATTGTTCCTTACCTTGGTAACAGATTACTTTGAAAATTATACTTTTAAATTTAACATCAATAAAGTTATTTATATTTACATTGGAAAATCAAAACCTCCAAGAGTGACCTTTTCCTAAGAACATTTTTTTTTCTGTTCACATGAAAAAATACTATTACATTAGTTTACTTTGTATTTTTAATTCAGATTCAGACATCAGTCACACTACCGTTTCAGGTCTCTAGGTCTGGATGGCTGTAGCCTTGTTTTAGGCTTGCAAAAGTCAATAATTATCACAGGCAGGATTCAAAATGTTCCTTCAGAAACATGAGAATCATCCATATGTGTTCAGTTTTGCAGACTTTGAATAGCATTGTCTCTAGTTATTTACACATTTGATACATAAACCCTTTCAGATTCATTGAAAATTGGATGTAAGTAACACTTTTTCTATCCACTTATTATTGATATCTATTCTGGGAGGCAGTAGCTCTGGGTAAGAAGAGTATCTAGATGCTACAAAGAGAAGCGACACGAATAGAAACACACAGTTCTAACCAGAGGGCAATGGCAGAAAAGGGACCTTTTGTCCGTGTTTTGCAAAGTGTTGAAAACACAGCACTTACTTCTAATGCAGCAGCCACTGTTTCTTAAGCCATGATTCAACAGTTCCTGGATGTGATCCTGGAAATTACTCTGTGAAAGCAGATGCCTGTTCTCATATAAAGTTTCTTGCAGTACTGGGAGTCTGCACCTGAACAGACAATTGCAACTCAACATTTAAACAAAGGCATATTATTTTTAGACATACAAACTCAGTAACAACTTATCCTGTAAATTATCATGTCCTCTCCTGTGAACATAGACAAGAGGAATATGTGGAACTTTGCAGTTTGATCATTTGAACATTCAGAAACCAGGGGACGCAAAGTATATGTTTTATTATCAAAAAGAAATACCTTTTGCAGAAATCAAGGAGGTGTTGGAAATACATTATTTCCATTAAATCACTTCTCTGATTAAAAGTTGGATTTGTGGTTTCAAGGTCACAAGGAAAGCCTTTAGTCCTTGTGAATTTCCAGTGTGCAAACAACTTTTCATTCCAAATTATCTTACTCAAAACCATTCAATTCACTTTACATTAACATGGGATGGCATTACAATTTCTTCATCTGTTAGATTCCCCTAATATTTGGCCTATAAGGTGAAAAAGACAGTATTCTACTTTTTGTCATTTCTAACCCTGAACCTCAGACTGCAGCTATCTTCCAGCTAGGCAGTTAGCATCAGCCTAGTCTTCTTCAGATCTTTTTTCCCTGCCTAACATTACATGAGACTTCTTCCATAAGAGGTAGGCTACTGCACTTTTCCATTGCTCCTACGTCCTTTGGGCCCATTGTCAGTAAGGGAGTGAAGATGGAAATTGGAAGTTTTCTCCATACCTTTTACATTTTTCAGCCTAGGTAAGCAAAACTGAAACATTTAAAACAAATGCTGGAGAGGTGGAATAGCACCACAAAGCAACACTCTTGTAATGAAGTACTGTATTTCCATGAGAGGCATGTTGCATGAATGAAAATTAATAAAGGCAATTGCTAAGTAATACGTAATTTTACAGCTGGCACTATTATAAGTAGGTAATTTCTCTGTTTTCTTACAAATCTATTACTTCCTCTTAGCAAAAGCTCTTAAGACACTGATTAGAAATTGTAACCTTGTACATTTTATGAAACATGAATTACGTCCCTATTGTGTTTCTAAAGAATGAATAGACTATAAGATAAATCTAAGCCAATGAAATTAGAATTTAAGGAGGGATAAATGTTAGAGAATCCACTTAAAAGGTTGTATTTTCATGACAATTATACTAAAATAGAGTTAACTTTTGAAGTGTATTTCACAGTATTTTTCTGAGAATCTCTGCTAGATGTGAACATTGAGAAATAACACAAGATTAATTAAAGTAGTGTATTGCTTTTATCAGCACCTATGAAACTTGACAGTTACCATCTCTCTAAAGTAAATACAAAGCAGCAGATATGTGAGTCATTTACTGTAGCTATATTGCTCCTGCTAATTTATGATGTAAATGATTTAACAACTACTATGAACACCAGAGCCTTAGGGAGCAGTTGTCCAACATGTTTCCCTCTGACAAGAGTCATCTATCTTGCTCTTGATGTGTCGGGAGCTTTAAGCAGATGCATCATGACCCAGCACTGTTCTCGTAGCTGACCTGTGGAAAATCCTATGTGTATCAATGGAAAATAAACCCCTTAAATTGCAGAGATAACTCTTAAATAGTTATGAAGCTTCAATTTAACAGTAGAAGCCTGCAAAGGGGAACAAAATAGTTTCCAGCATCTGTGGATCTCTGTCTTTTCCTCTGATCTTGAACATTTTTAATTCCTTAAAATGTTTTGAGATACCACTAATAGAGATGATGAGATACAAGACACTGGTTGTTTTATATGCGTATAACATTGAAGGCATTTCTGTAATGCTTTGAAAAATAAGATTGTTCTACATTCCTCTTACCTTCTGTTTTGCCCATAATGTTCAAATTGTCCCCCCACAGAGACAAGGCCGAATATGATTATTAATCAATAATAAATGCTTCCTTTTAAATGGCTTGATCAGTTAAGCAAAATTGATGGATATATGAAAAATAAAAAAAACCTAGTTATACTAAATAAAATACTGGAACAACCATAACTGCATTGTTCTATGACAACAAGTGACAGTATACTAATAAAATTCAGTAGGCAAGCATCCAAATTAAAACATGACTGTAATATTAATGGAAGTTGTATGTCTCCTACTACAGATGAACAGCTTCTCTGCACATTAACCTAAGACTAAAAGAAGACTGTTTCATGGTTTCCTATGAAAGAAAATTATAATCTATATTTCTTCAGATTTAAGACTACAAATAGTATAACATAAAGTATCTAACTGATTACAGATTAGTTCCTTCTATGGGGTATATTGCTTAACTCCTATACACTGCATTTTGAAGTTTTACAGAAAACCTGTGTAAAAAATAATGATGTTCATGTAGGAAAAAAAAGTTATGACCTGTTGAGTTACTTCCAAGAAGAATCAGTTCTGGAGGCCTCATCAAAAGCTGTATTTCAATAAGTTATGCAGCTAATTTCTCCCAGTTTGTTCAGCTTTAAATTGAATTCAGACACTTAGGACATAAGTACATTACAAGGAGGCTGTCAAAATTTTAGATTAGTAAAGAAGGCAATTTTTACCTTGGAAATAAATACATATTCTAGATATTTGGAAAGAGTGGATACTGTATATGACAGTCTCTAAATCTCCTGAAGTATAAGAACTTCAACTCAGTCTGTAATACACGCTAGTAACACAATGCCAATACAGATCACTTATGCTGGCAAATCTAGTTCTCTAAGTTGCAAGCAACAAAAAAATATTTTTCTAATTCTGAGAAGACATATTTTTTCAACAAGGTTTCAGAGTCCACAGAACTTTCTCAACATCCTCTACTAAATGCAAGACCTGTAGGAAAGACCAAAAGCTACAAACATGCTATGACACCAAAAGAGAGCAGGAGAAATTCAGGACATTGTCAATGTACAAAGTTACTGTAACAGTTATAAATCTGTGAAATAAAACTCCTTATTGACTCTAGGAAATATTGCATATTGTACATTTTAGAAAAGATAAACAAAAATCCAAACCTCCCTGTTTTTATAAAAGTTCTTTTCTACCTACAATCTAATCTATTGATCTCACCTTTCACAAAAGCTATTTCAAAAGCTACGTATTTCAGGAAACTTTAATTTCAAGAAATTGTGATGTGACAATATCTTGCTAGCATGGGGATCAACCTGTCATTTTTCTTGTCGATAGGTGTTTTATATTTTCTGTTTACACTAATTTTCAATGCATTAGTGTCTTTCAACAGTGTATCAACTTAGCTTGACCCTGAAGGTAACAAGTGAAGGTCTAATTTTTGTCATTCTTTGGAGAAAAAGTTCGTTTGTATCCAAAGCAAAATTCCCAAGTCTTAGAACCTTGCATCACATCCATCAGAGGTCATGATTTCGGACAGGACGTAGCTGATTGGAAGAAAGATAGATCTCTACAAGGTGAATTATTTTACATTACATACGACCAACAGAAGGAAAAAAAGGACATTAATTCAATAAATATAAGTACTTTATCATATGTGTGAAGACAACTAGTGATTTGAGGCAGCTACTTCAAGGCACTAGAAATAAAAAAAATGAATGCCATCATAAAAAATTCCAAATGACAAAAAATATATAAAGAACCTATGTGCCACTGTTAAGCTTTCAGTATCTGCTTTGTAAAATTCAAAGGTCTAAATGAGGTTTGTAAGATTTCTTTAAAAAATTTAAAGAGAAACACCTCAGAAGGCCAACAAACAACTATAAAACCTCACTGGGAGCTTTAAGTGTTTGAGCATGCAGCAGAATTAGATTTTCCATTCAGGATGCTCTCCTGTCCTGATTCCAGAGTGAGGGCAGAGCTTAGCACCGTGTAGGCATGATTAGGCTGCTACTCTATGCCGTGCACATCATCACTGGGAAATGTGGTTTCAGGGCAAAGAAAAGGTGAGCGCACCTCCAGAAGTGTGCCATTTTGCCTCCCTCTCTCCAGCAGGAATGTTGTCAGGATCTGCCCTGCAGACCCTGTCTTCTGCTACGGCTGCCCATCCCCTAACCATTCCGCTGAGATGCAGTTCCAAGACACGGTGATGGAAAGCAGCATTAGTGTGAGAAGCACTGCGTGGAAATGAGTGAGGAGGTGAGCCCAAGTCCAGCTGAGTCCAACCCGAGCTGAAAGGAGCTGAGCCAAAGGGAGCTGAGTGGAGACGCTGGTGCCAGAAGCAGCCGTTCGGAATGGAGTCCAGCATCCGAGGTGGCAGCATGGCAGGATGTGGACGACTGAGCTTTCAGGGGGTTGTCCATCATTGTTTTTCGCTGTCTTGGGCTTGGGGACAGGAGAGCCGGCTGTGGGAAGAGCTGCCATCTTTGTCCCAGGAGCCACTTGGACACAACCTATGGGGAGCATCTGCCATCTTGTCTTTGTCCTTGCAGCCACCGAGAACTAAGTTGAGTTGGAGAACACCTTTTGTGTGTAAAGGACTTTTTTTGTGTGTATTAATAATAATAACTTTTGTTATTAACATGTCTGCTGTTACTGTGCGCTTCATATTCCATTGCTTTTTGATTGCAGTAAATTGTTATCTCAAACCCTATTCTCCACCTTTGTCTCTCTCTTACCAGAAGGGGTGAGAGGAAAGGGGAATGGCTTATTTGGAGTTTAATTTCTGACTGGTGTTAAAACCACTACCTCTCCTCAAATTAAAGCATAAATGACCTCCTCTCAGGAGAACAAGGATCACTTCTTTCATTTAAAATACTCCCAAAGGAAAAGCAAATTATAGCATTAATATGCCCTTTCTCCTTCTCCTATTCTCCTTCTCTTTTCCTAACTCAACTGACCAAGAACGAAAGCACCCACCAAAATACGGTACGACTATATTTTAGCCCAATCTAAAAATCATATTTTGTCTTGGAAGGAGAGTAACCAAATTTTTATTGGGGAATCTTTTTTCTCTATATATAGAAAATGGCAATATGAAAGAGGAAGAAAAAGAAGAGTATGACTGTGGAATTCATTGATTTGAGCAATTCCCTGTTTCGTCCTCTGTGCTCTCAGGACTATTTGTTCATTTTACATTAAACAATCACTGGAGGATATACAAGGATTGAAATCCAAGACTACTCCTCTTTCATCTCCTGATTAGCGTCTTACAGAACTAACTCATGCTTCCTCTCTCTGACACACAATCATTTATTATTTTCTGCAGTGTGACACAGCAGAAAGAGTTATATCAGTAAATCTATCAAACTGCCAGTGAAAGAACTCAGAACCTGGTGGTCCTCACATCTGAACAAAGGACTGTAATTAATTACTGTTCTGCCAGGCTGAAGAGAGAGAGGAAGTGCCCATTTTAATGTCTACATTTTAGTGTTCTTTTCATCTGATATGGTTGTGGCTTTCTGTGAATCCAATCATGTCAGCATGAGTTAGGCCTGCAGTGACTATCAAAACTTACCATTCTTTACTAAGCTCTGACAACTCTAAATTCCGTACTTCCTATTTACTCCCTACACTCTATCCTGACCTATTTGTAACTCCAAGGTTTTAGCTGCTGCCAAATGGAATTAGAGGGCCAGAAGAAACTAGAAGAATTTTTTTTCTTGACCTGAGTCCAAAACAACTCTTGGATGCCCAGCAAACACATAGAGGATATATCATACTGAAAAAGGGTATCAAATGAAAAAAGCCACAACAAAATACATAAAAAGAAGCTTTCTGTTAGAATATAAAGTCATATACTTATTCAGAAAAAAAAAAAAATAATAGCATAGAAGTGACCTAGGACACTCATAACAAAGGGAAACTACACAGAAGAGGCATTTTGGGAACATGAAAGAACAACAAAGATTAGTAATAGTGCAATGTAATACCTAGTTATGAACTATACAGGAAGGACAGATTAGGCTGAAGAATAATAATATCCATGAGTGTCATTAATCCTAAAAAAATATATTAATGCTCTCACTTCCAACTCATACTTCTGCTTTACAGCACAAATCATATCTTTCTTTAGCCAACTCTTCACAGCTTTATTGGTTTTTTACTGATCCCATCTTTACTGATCGTTTCCGTTGAGGCAATACATCAAATGCTGTGTTGAAGTCCTTACAGATCATATCTATCACATTTTCCTTATTAAAAAACCAAACCCATAAAGTGTCTCTTTAAATTAAAGCCACACTACATTTTATCCATCTTCAGGTTGATGCTCATGCATACCTGAACTACTCTTTATTATTTTTAAATAATTCCCAGGTAAAGAAATTTCTCCTTTTCCTTGGTGTTTTTACATTTAGGTGTAAACAACCCTCCCACTTATCTGCTACTTGTCTCTTTAAGGTTTCACACTAGCCAGTTTATGGAGCCAGTGACAAGTGAGCAAAGTTGTGAAAATATAGCCATTCTTTGTGCAGTGAGCTGTGGTGTAGGTAAAACTTTATGGTACTAGGCACAAACTGATGAACTCTGCTGGACTGTGCCAGTTCTGTGCAGAGTCCATTCACATACATCTGATTTTATTCCCAAGATTGCTGTGGCCTGTCCCTTCTTATTTTTCCATGCCTAATTGATTGAGGAAACCAGAACACCACAATACTGCATTTGACCCTGCATTAACTTTACACTACACTTTATATAAAGAGACATACTACCATTCCTAAGATAATAAACTTTCATTAGAAGGGTGCCATGTATGGGATGTATTGCCCAGAAACTTCCAAGCAGGTGGCCAGAAATATGGTCTTTCATTATCTGGGGCATTCCAGCCCAGCACTAATTCAGATAATGAAAACCGTGACTAAAATATTTACTGTTCGCGCATCACATTGTATGTCATACAGTCCAACAGATTAATTAAAAACCCTTGTAATGGAACTGCTATTTCTTTCCATTTTGTTCTTATTCATTCAGCATCGTGCATGAGGGATTTTTTCAATTTCCCAAATGATCCATAATAAACATTTTTTTGCTGTCACCTCTAACTTGGCATCGTTAATACTAGATGAAAGTATTGGGAGCTATTGTTATTTTGAAAGTGATTTATCTAAATATTTAAATAACCTTTCTATAGTATCCCTTTATAGGCAACTGTTAGGTATCTGAACCTATCAAATGTTTTGTACATTTGCAGAAGTCCCAATAAAGACAGACAAGAAGATCCTCCAAATACGCTAGTGAATGTGAAATACAATGAAAACAAGCAGTAAATGTAGCTTATAACTGCTAAATCATTGCATGTTTTTCATCCTGTAAGACATCTGATGCTTCTCATAAGTGGAGAGAGAATACTAGATTACACGCACTACAAGATGAGATTTCATGAATTCTTACAGAAAAATGCCTTAAAACCAGAATGATTTAGGGAATCAATCTATGCAGAGCCCATAAAAACATGTAAGTCTGAAGTCCTCTTTTGATGTGGATCAAGCGTTTGCTGACAGGTTGCAACACATATTCTTCAGTCCACATGCATAAGGGAACCGATAACCTTAGCAAGTGGTCTCCAACCACCAAAAAATAATCACCCTAAAAATCATCCTGGGAAATAAGCCAGTTGTGTCAAGATTGATTGGAAAGAAAGGCGTTTCTGGAGATACAGAACAGTTGCTGTAAGAGAAAGGATGCTACATAAACAAGGATAGGGCTTTTAGAGAGAAGAGTAAGTAAAAGCCCCTCATTTAAAAAAAGATATCTATCTTCTTTAGTCAAAGGTCAGGTCATGGAAGTGCAAGACAAATAATGACTGAGGTGTTTATGAAAGAAAGACCAGACATGCTCCAGAAATTCTTCCATGTCAACAGGAGTAACATGAAAAGAAGGTATGAAAATGTAGCTAAAATTTGCATAAATATAGGAGAAGACCTCAGAAAATGATTTTTTTTTTTTTTTTTCGCTAAGTCTTTTATGCTTCTTATACCAGTACTACTGAGAGTTAATAAAGGAATTCTGGGTCTACTGATTGACCAAACTTGGAATATAAACTATTTTGTAGCTCCCTAACATGCAGGACTGGCCACCTGGAATCTCAAATGTTCATCCCTAGACTTAGATGAGTACACAGGCATTTAAAAGTTCTGTTGTGCTAAAAAGAGTCAACTTTGTCCAGAACACAACTGTTTACCGTTAGTTTTACTGTCAGCTTTGTTCAGATGGACAGATCAAAGTATTAGGTTTGCGTGTCAGTGAGTGACATCTGTAGTCAGCAGGTTTCCTCACAGACATGGTCAAGCTGAAGAGGTTGTGTGTTTTTGGGAGAAGGCAAATACCTCTTGCATATCACAGGTAGAAAGTCTTTACAAGAAAGTCCAACTTAGTCCCTGTAACTCTGCTGGACATCTGTGATAGATATATCGTCACAAAACGATTCATGCTCCAGGAGAAGAAAGCTATTTCACATGAAAACATCGAGACGTAACAGCAGAGATGATTCCAAGATTTACAAACTTCACAGACTTTAGCGTTCTGAACCTGGGGATAAATAACAGCTTGCATAACGCTGCTAATGTATTAACAGTGCGTCTGTTACTAATTTGTACCCTTCACGTTTTTTATAGCACAACATCTTTCTTTTCATATAGATGATACATGACAAGAGCTGTAATTAAGGTAGATTTTGGGATTTTATCTGTTTAGAAAGTCGTAACATTTAAATAATAATTAATGAAGTCATAGTGAAAAGACCTAATGTCTACATTAATATCTCAGTATTCTCTTGCACTTCACCTACTCTGCAAAATACAGGTTTGCATTGTAAAGAAAGCAACAATAGAAAATAAGTCAGAAATTCGGTCGCACACTTTCATGTTGCCTGGAAAGAATAAGGAAGTGAAGATGTTAAATGTTTTTTGATCCCTCTCTCACATCTTACCTAAAGGATCATTGAAATCCATAAGCTGTTTCTAATTAGTTTCTAATGGCCTGAGAGTTGTGCAAGTTTAGCATCTTCTATATCTCATTTGATTTCCCTTTTGGACTAAAATGATATCAAGAGGGCTAAAATGAAGATAAAACACACCTCCATGATCCCTCTGGTTATTGGACCAGAGACATAAATACAGGAAGGGCTAAGGGTAAAGACCATCATCATCAGTAGTTTTATAACCTGTATTAACAAAAAAATACAGGAATGATTGTATAACCATGGAGTCTATTGACTTACTCTTTATAAAATTCAGAGTAACGTCCAGATGGTTCTTTAACCTCTTGAAAAGGATTGCAAAAAAGTTGCATCTTTCCTGGAAGATTCAGTAATTAATCCGCTACACTATAGAAAACTATCTCAGCAACAATCTGTCTCAGATGTGTTGAGGAAAAAAAAAAGATAAAGGATCAGATTCACATTTTTTGTTCATTAATTACTATTTGGTATCCTGATAAACTTAGCAGTTTAGGAAGTGATCGAAGTAATTACGAAATTGGCACTGACTTTAGAAAATGCATAAAACCCTCCAAGGTTTCAGAGTTAATTAGCTAAATACTAAAGTAATCAAAGTGCTGAATTTTTAAGTTTACTGATAGTAATATTTGTGAATACTGCGGTTATATACCTGTTTCTTATTTGCAAATAAATGAAGAGTGGGTAATGTTAGTCCTTAGTAATCCTTAGTGCAACATTTTTTATTTGCTTTTTAAAATTTGGACTCATTATAGCTATATAATTGGTTATATATCATACTAAGAACTCATTCAGTCGTAAAACATCTCCACATATTTTAACTGAGAACTGCCTCAAGGTGATGAAATAGACACGATACAAAATTTCAGGGTTGTAAAGCAAGACAGAAAGTCTTTGAAGAGCTGTTGAATCTATAAATCTCACAAACACTCTAAAATATGCCTTTAAAAAGTGACCAAACTTGTCCTTTAAAAGGAAAAAAATACTGACGGTACTACATGCCATGACTGAGATGGTAAAGTCACCATGATTAAAATGGAGTAATTCACTTTGAACTAACTCTAGTTGACTCCTCTAACGTGCCTGAGGATTGTCTGTGGCAAGCCCAGAGGAAATCTTTTGTGCTTCAGTAAGCAATAAGCCTTGCAAATCATTATTCTTTCAAAGACTAACAATGGGGATACCAGTAATATTTGGCTTTTTTTTTGAGCCCCTAGGAGTCCAAGGTACTAATTTAATACATGAACTCGTAAGGTTAGATTTCTTTTATACGATTTACACTATTTGCCCTTCTTAAGACACAGCTAGGAGTGTCTCAAATGGAGAAAAACAGAAGTAGCATTGCTCAATAATCCACCAAATATAAGAAAGAAGAATAAAATTTCTCTAAGCAATTCATACAGTGTGCAATCCACTAAAAACAGTGTTATCAATAAAATCTCCAGCTAAACTGTGTTTTATGTTGTTTCAAAGGCACTGCCCACACATTATTACATTTTTTGTTTTGTTTTGTTTTCTGGCAATACCGAGCAATCTGTAACAACCAGCTGTTTTGTAATCCTTCAGTGGCAGAACTGTGGTGGGATTAAGAAGCCCTTGTGTTTCTTGTAGTTCTTGCTCTGCAGTGATAAATATGCAACTTCCATCACAAGCACACAGACGCCTGCATATCTTGCTATGCACACTGTAAACAGCAACCCAATACTCCATTGCTCCTTCTAGGGAAATAGATGCTTTTTGAATTAATCTTGCATCATAATTTTACAGGTTAGTTACTGTCATATCTTTCATTTCTACACTTTTTAAAAATGGATTTTTCAGCTTTGTGTGAAATGAATTCCAGCATACATGTTATAAAGAGTGAATAAGGTAAAACTTTAAAAACTCCGCATAGCTTAAACTTTGAGTATACCAAATTACTAAAGCCCAGAATTAATGAAGTCACTTCTGTGGAAGTAGAATAAATAAATGAAAATACATATTATGCCCAGTGAAGTTGTGGATGCCTCATCCCTGGAAGTGTTCAAGACCAGGCTCGATGGGGCTTTGAGGAAGTTGTCCCTGCCCACAACAGGGGTGGGAACTAGATGATCCTCCATATCCCTTTGAACCCAAGATACTCCATGAGTCTCTGAATATAGTTGCAGTAGTACCTTTGTTCTACAGAATCCAAACAGAAACATCATCTCATATACACCTCACGGATGGAGTAGCATTAGATTTCCAGGAGGCTATCCACACACAACGGGGACCGAGTGAGACCTGGATTTACAGATTTATCCTATTCAAACATACTGGGCTTCTAGAAGCAACTTACCAGTCAAAGATAGTACTCCATTTAAAGCTGCTGCAACATTAATGTTGCAGCTTGTCTCCATTTTTCAGCTAAATAGAGGTTTTCTTTTTCACATCACATAAAGTCCTCAACCAGCTCAGGCCTTCTAATAAATTGCTAACTCTATTACAGTATATCTTCTATTATGCCTCTTGTTACTTTAGTAAGACAGGAAATTAAAGCAATAAAACACTTTCAAAATGATAGGGCACACTCAGGCAGTCATTTTTCTTATGTTCCAGTATTATTCTTCAAAAGACCTTTTATGATACTAATATTAAATTCTTTGAAGTCTGAAGAATCTGTTGAAAGTGTTGAATTTCTAAGATATAAAGCTCAAATATTGCATCTACTCATGCATTTATTAAAACTGGGAATGTGGGATGGAATTAAAAAAAAAGCACAAAATGCAATGCAGCTAAATAATATATGACCTGATACATTTTAGATCCACATTAGAGAGTACAATGTGTGGAAATTTGATTTAATGCTAAGGAAAATCTATTTTGCTTTTGTCTCACCTTACGTGGCCAAATGCACACCAGATGTGGTCATTCATATAAAAGGTTGGTAACTGCACACTGAAGCACAGAAAACCAGACAAATACTATAATGGTCACTTATTCAGCGTGCTCACATTAAGGAAATTGAATCAAGCTTATGAAACTATGCATTCTTTATTAACCCCATAGAAGAAGGTCACACTGACTGCTCTTCTAATGGAATGCACACTAAAAAGATTGAAAGACATCATGTGAAAGAAAAGCACAGAAAATGCTAAGTCCCTCGATGAAACATTTCCAAAATGAAATTAATAAAAACGTTGAAAGATTTATCCCATTGTTAAGAACTAAATACATGTAATCACATGTGTTTAGTGAAAAAAAAAAAGGAAAAAGAGGAAAGGGAAGAGGAAAAAGGAAAAGAAAAATGAAAGAAGGAAAATGAAAAAGACAGAAGGAAAAAAAGAATGAAGAAAAAATAAAACTAAGCTAAGCTACCAAAGCTTATACTCAATGTTTGTTAAGTATTAAAGATTGGACTTGATGATCTTAGAGTTCTTTTCCAACCTATGTAATTCTATGATTCTGTATTCATTATAATGTCAAATATATAGTAGAACTAGATTCCTTGCTTACTAAGTGGGCAGAATGAAGGTGCTCAACTAGGAAGCCTAAGAGAAGAGTGAATATTCACTATGTAAATCCTGATTTCTCTGTGATTTAAAGTTCATTTTCCATTTCACTGTAGCTGTCAATTACTTTTCCAGTTTCATTTGATCTATTTTATAGAGATTTTAAACAACCTTTGGTGGCCGTTTTAATTTAGTACATGGACACTTTCATTCAGCAGTATGCAACAATACACTGTCAGAAGGTACAACGTTGCCATTCGGATTGAAATTGGCTGGTTCAAATTAAAAATAAGTCTTCTACTTCTTCTATACACTAAAACAATGGAAATGAAGTGTAAATACTAAAGGCAAACACTAAAGGCTATTTTCTCAATTCCACTTAGTTCTGCAAGGTCCACTTTTTCCTTATTTAGCAAATGATTTCATTTTTTTTTCATGTATGTTTGGCTAGAAATTTAGTGGGCTAAATCTAAGATAAAACCACTCAATAACTTATGTTTCCTTTCTCATTTTTGACACATTTCTTCTCTGTTGGAATTCCAAAGCAATCAACTACCTGGGGATATATACTTCTTCAGAGATCTCTTCTCCACTATATCAATTAACTCAAAAGCAATTTTGGATACCTTCCAATGTACTACCACCATCTGGTCTCCCTTAAGCCTCACAAGCTGGAGTAGACTTGAATTGGTCTGAATGATGGCAATTTTCTAAATTATTAACAAATTAAGCATGTTCCTACTCTGTTTCCTTTCTTTGATTTGTTGAGAAATTTCCTAGAGACCTAAAGAATCTCTGGGAATATTTTTTAACATTTAAAAGAAGCCTCCGAGACTGCACGGAGATCATCTGACTCACTGCAACGTGAGACTCTTCAGGAGCATGTCCCTTACAACTGTGATGGAGGAAACTGTGAAAAATGCATTTCAGCTTCCACCTAATCTGTGAATCTACCTGTCATTTTTATGTAAAACAAGCTCATGGAGCAAAAAGTCAACTCATTGGTCTCCTCTGATATAGAAATGAGAAATGGCTGGGCAACATGACAGGCCCAAAGAAATGGAAGGTACTTCTAGACTTAGTAATGTGGAGACACCCATGAAAGAAATGTTTCAGGATTACAGAGAGGCCCACCTCCAAAGTTAGTGAAATTATAGCTTTTTTCTCCTTTTTTNTTTTTTTTTTTTTTTCCAATCAAGACAACATAGATCTTTTCCTCTGTTTAGGTTTTACAACATGTTTGCCACTTGATAGGTAAAGAAATGAGACTGAAATATGTCATGTGATAGATGTTTTTCTTTCTCTGCCCAGGAGAACAAGTCTCCTCAACACAGAATCCCTTCTGTGTTTATGTGGGGGAAGGAAAGAAGAAAAGTAGAAGAAGTCTTCTTACTTTATTCTATATTCCATTAAGATATTTTTGTTTAAGATGGCAAGGAAATGTTGCATGCCACAGACTGACCTTGTGTACTTCCCTATCTGTCCCAGATGACTCTAGGTTGTTGTCCTTTAGCTTTTACTCCTTATTTTTGCCTCTTCCTACTGTCATGTATAATAGATTAGGAATCTCTTCATAATTACCAATCCCTCAAGGCCAGTGTGTCTTCTACCACCAGATCTGAAAACTGCACTTTAATTATGCATTCAGAATTGGAAAAACAACTGTGACTATAATATCACCAGTAAAATTATGGCATAAAAGAGCTATGAGGAAAACTTGCTCTGCCATAGCTTGAGCTCTAAATTCTAACAGCTTCAGCATATAAACTTTTACAAGTACACTTCCAGCACTGGGGATTTTGTTAGCAAGAGGGAAGACTCTGCTATAGGAAATTATTGGAAACCCTGCAGCTTGGAAACCCAACAGACTCACTGCCAGAAGGAACAGAACTTTTAGGGATTCAGTGATTGGCCAGAAGCCTTATGGCTTGGTATTGGGGAAATCTTGGAGCCTTTCTTCCCAAAATATGTTATAATCATTGACCATTACATAAAACTTCAGTTTTAAAAAACAGTATTTTGCATGAGTACGGGTGTGCAAATACACATGTATAAATACATGCATTTGTGTGTGTGTGTGTACATGAGGATGGTCATATTTAGTATTAAGTGTCACAAGTTATGAAAAATCATATTGTGGGGGTGTTCTTTTATGATAGGTCTTTTTGACAATTCCTTATAAGAACTGAGCACTGAAGAAGTTATCCATTGTTAAATAGGAAGATATACTAAAAAGAAGACTGATTTGTTAATGTTATTATGTACCACATTCCCTGAAAAGATAAATCTTAAATGAAATATGAAGCCAAAGAAGGATTTGTGTTCTATGACCAAAAATAGGATGGACTAGGAAAAAGTATCTCTGAAAATATGAACAAAAAAAAAGGGAATGCAAACCATTAGAAATAAACTAAATGTGAGCTATGCCCCTCGTTTTGCTGGGGTAATATGAAGGCAGTGAGGTTTCCAGTTTAGAGCAAATGGCTGTGAGCAAGAGGATTCTTGGTTCTAATCCCCAGTGAGCCAACCTCAGGCAAGTCATTCAGCTTTCCTTTGCTTCAGTCAATCCAGCTTAAGACCACAAAAAGCAGGTCCTCAGTGAAGCTAGATTCTGCAACTATGCCAAGATATCTCTCGGGCAAATAGACAGGGGAAAAAAAGTGTGAGAAGAAGACTACATAAAGAAGGGGGAAAAAGCATTCTTAATGGTTTGCAAGAGGTTGAACAGAGGCCAAATACACAACCATGCTGACATGAAACATTTCCTAACAGAATTTGAGATGTTATGCTAAAGTAGGTGCATTTTCTACTGAGATTTCTCAATTTATGATAGTGTACCCTGCTTAAAATATTAACTGTACTTTGATAATAGTTTACTCATTTACCATCAGGAATTAGGACCCTTCCCGAGTTACAAATATTGGAAAAATACATTAGTAACTTAAGACATCGGAATTTTTAAAATACAGGGACTTCTTCTCACATAAAGTGAATCAATAATTCAGTTGTTCAGCAAATTCCCCTCTGCCTCCAAACATTTTACTAGAAAGATGAATATGAGAATAGAATCGACAGCTTTAGGGTGTGATACACAAATAAAAGATAATGAAAACTAGAATTAAATTCATGGGCTGCATTTGTTTTCTCTGCATGCTTAATAGAGTCTCCCATTGTTAAGGACTCTGTAAGTAATCATAGATTTCTTATTTAGTCTACTGGAAGAAAAAAATGAGGTACTATGAGGATTAAAATGACACAAATTATAAAATAGATAAAATATACATGCATGGGCTACTCAGTTGGTATTTTTTCTGCCAGCATGTAAAAAAATTATAGATGCAGTAAATATTTGAGAAATCATTCTCTTTACAGCATTATGCATGGAGTTGTCAGTTTTCACCACTGAGCTTTGTTGATTTATATCAAATACCTAATTTAAATATAAAAGGGATAGTTACATTTATAGCACACTTGAGTATTTAGGAATACCTACTGATATTGCAGCACTTTTTTTTTTTATTCATATAAAAGTAATCCACACAAATAAATAGGAGCAATGCTAATCAGCAGAGGAAACAATGGCCATTTTTTTTGCTTTTCTAACACATTTCATTGCAGGCTGTAAATAAACAGAGTAGCCAATGTATTACAAAGTATTCATTCTAAACATGCACTCTAACTGCCCTGATGAAGAAACTACCAGGTTCTATCATATGCATTACTTTGGCACACATAATCATCCCTGTGTTTCTTCTAACTCGAGAAAATATTCATGAACTCAGCACACCTGTGCTGCAGTTGACTTAATGAAAATGTATTAAAAGGTATTATTCTGCCACATATTGCAAATAAAACTTTGAACTGCTGCATTTTCAGTGAAGAATGAGATTAATTTACTTCCTTACAATACTGATAGGACACCCTTGCAGGGGTCCAAGGATTCCTCATGGTTTGGATTCTTTTTTCCCTTATCAGTGGAAGATCACTGTAGGTCAGTCATGCAAACTGCATATTTTTTCCTCCCAAGGAGAGCAGTGAGGAAAACAAAAAAATAGCTGAGCTGTCCTATGACATTGTAGTGGGGGCAACAGAGTTGGAAAGAAAGGATGTGAAAAACTGAAGTGTGGACGAAACAGTTACTCTCCCACCATGATGGTTCTATGGGAATACACTATGTTGACAGCTGGCATAGACTTTTATCACTGACTTGAGAGAAGTGAATGAAATATAACCAGAGAACAAGCTGTCACGTAAAAGAAAAAGAAATACACTAAAAGATATGTGTCATTTTGTACACTTAGAAGTCTGCTAGCAAAAGTAAGAACTTGAATAACTTAATTCAGTAACAGGTCAGACAAAATCTCTGCCTCTGCTCCTTAATCTGTAAAGAGATACAAGAAGAAACTTCACCCATTTCTTCATGTCAAGTCATTATGGGATTTTGAAAATGGTGTGGAGTCAAGTATCCTGAGAACCAACATTACTTACTCACAACAGACAAGAAAAAAAACAACAGTTCTGCAGCTGGAAATTAGGAAATGTCATGCCTGCCAGATATTCTCTGGGCCTTCAGCAAGTCCCACATTAGTGAATCCCAAAGAAACATAAATGCTTTGAAAAAAGTTTGCTAGAGTTTAATCCTAGGGTTTAATCCTTCACAGCAGGAAAACTTCATGCTAGAGATTTGAAAATGCTTCATTAATTCTGTATAAATTATTCCATCACCTCTTCTCTAATATTCAATATTGTACATAATTTAAAATTCAAGTTTTGACATTCTCTTCCTTTTTTTTTTCCTATTTTAAATGCAGGGCTATACTAAATCAGAGTCATATGAAACAAGAAGGGCTTTTGGGAAACTGTCTTAACAGATGTGGTTCCAGTGGATCCACAGTCCTACTCCGGGTTTAAAGACTAATCATTGTCTCACACTGTTCTGTGTCAAGTCAGAGTTTTGGGAGTAATACATACCTCAAGTTATGCTTTCAGGAGGCACTAAATAATACCTTGATATGGTGTAGTCCTAGTGCTGCCCCAAAAATATGACAAAAAGGTATTCTGGTAAATGTATATTATAATTAGAATATATTTCAGTAATAAAATGTATAAAATATAAATAAATAGAATAAAATATAAAATAGTATAAAATATGAACATATTGTTTGGTAAGCGACAAAACACAAAGGAAAGTTAACTTTCTTTCCCTCTTCTTCTCATTTTAAACTTAAAGCAAACCAGAATAGAATTACTGGTGAGGATGAAGAAATATGCTCATGTCTGCTAAAGATGCCACATGCAGGCATCTGGATCTGCTTAATTATCTTCCATTCTGGATTGGACTAGATAGGACTAAAAGTAAATTTTCTGTTTCTAAATCAAATCTGTTCAGACATGCCACATGCCCTTGTTCTCATCAAGGATTAAGTGCATGACAAGCTTGAACTTTTAACACCAAATACTTCTGAGATACTGGAGAGTAAAAAAAGGTCACAACACTTCCGTAAAACTGAAATATGTAATTTTTTAACAACATTGTCACTCAGAATTGATTCCCCTTATTTTCTTCGATTTTTCCAAAATAACCCACCCTTGATCTAAGAATAAGAATGAGAAATAACAAACTGAATAAGCATTTCCTCCCCTTGGAAGTTAAAATGGGTGAAAACAAGCCTTGGAATACAATAGCTCGTGTTACCCTCCCTTGCGAACTGTTGCCCAAACTGCAGTGCATCTAATCTGAATTCAGAGGCAACAGCCAGACATCATCCAAGAATAAAATCACATGTTTCAGAAAAATAAAAAGCTAGCTACCTGCTTTTCTAGCTCCTTGCAGAAGCTGCATTTACCACTGCTAGCAAGTAGGGATTCTTTTTGTCAAATGCAAGAAAATGGTGACCAAGAGGCTAGGGGTAAAAAAGCATAAGTAAATTTATGGATACCTCAGTATCCTGAACCACAAATAGGAGGTTTTTATAAAAAGATATCTCTATTGAAAATTAATCAAATTTTCAACTTATTCAATTTTCTATGATGCTTTTTTTCAGGTATGATACTAGCTGTAAAATAGTAAGAAAATGTACAGCTGGATAAACATTTGAAACAAAAGGAATTAATATTTTAAAAATTCAGTAATAATAAAAGCCTGCATTTAAAAAAAAAAAACCCAACCCCCCAAACTTTCAGGAATTCTTGGCTTGATCCAGAGCACTCCATTTCCCCTATGCCCCTGTATGACCTAGCTGTAGAATACCATAGAATGGCTCATCACTATGATTCTCACTTTCAAAACAACTTTTTCTCCACTTTCCTTTTTTAAGTTTTCCATCCCCACAGAAAAAATAAGGAGAAATATGGATGTGAACATTAATTAGCCCATCCTTTCCTGTTGAATAATATGGTAGCTACCGAATTTTAGACTGAATGAAATGAAATAATGAATGAAATAAAATGGTCACTTAAAGCCAAGGCGGATGTAGTAGCTCAAACTCTCAACTTTTCCAAAGAGTTCTAACTTTACCAAAATGGGCTCTAAGTAACTGCTAATCCTGTAATTGTACAGCATTTTCAATGCTAACCTAACAGGGTGATTAACTTGCATTCTGCATTTGAACCAAAAAAAAAAAAAAAGAAGGAAAAATAACTTTGCAGGGTGACAAAAGACTGATGACTTGGTAGAATAACAGAACTAAGTCTGTGAATTATGTGTGGGGGTGCCAGAGATACAAAGCTAGCGGAAGTTGGACTGAAACATGCTATGATTTTGGCAAAATGTTTACTGAATTAATTTAACTACAGCCATTAAACTTTCTACCAGAAATCAGCTAGTAATATTTTATGGACTTTTTCTCAGACACATGTGCCCATTCCCCTACTTCTTCAGAGGTGAAAGACTTTCTTTCCCCAACTTGCAGCACTCTAATATGGATTCCCTACTGCATGCACTCATAGTAAACTTCTACTTTCCTCTGTTTAGGGTCACAGAACACTTTTTGCACTGCAATTAAGACCTTCCATGACCAGGGCAGCAGGAGTAGGGCCTGCTCTTCCAGAGCCGCCCCACAGCCTCCCTGCCCGAGGCCAGGAGTGCCAGGCCAGGGATGAGAAAATACTGCTATCATCAGTTCCCTGCCTGGCCATCCATCCATGCCCGTTTGCCACAGGTGCAGCCCAGGAGCTGAAAGGGAAAATTCTCTCCTGACCTTCCTGCAGTTTCCTGCATGCTCTGAGGAATGGCAGGGTGGGAAGGCAGGGCCTGGGTACCCGCAGGGCCCTGCAGAGCCCCCTCCCCAGTGCTGCCCAGAGCAGCACCATGTGTCTGCCCTCTGGGCAGGCAAGGGCCCACCCTGCAGAGACCCTGGTTCTGTACTCATCTGCAATTTGGATGTTTTAATAAAACATATCCTGAGAGAACAGAAGCTTTCTGGGATGCTTTTTTTTGTGTCCACTGTAAAAAAAGTGGGTGGGCATTGGGACTACCCCATTTCAGAGCTGTCATGACTCATGTTTTCAACTTGGCAAATGCATGTTTTGCAATAATTTTTTTATTTTAACATCTCTTGTTTATGGAGGTATTGCTGAATGTCTCTGACCATTGTTTCTAAATCTGCTGAAGGGCAAAGTATCACTCATTGTCTTTCTTCTGCTTTGCATTTGGATTCAAGTAGTGCAAGTGTTTACATCATGAATGATGGATAAAAATCATCAGCTTCCATCTTCCCACTGTTTTTAATCCTCGTGTTGCTATAGCAAGCATGTGATAGGTAATTAACTATAAGCATAACAAGAAAATATCCCAGCACCGATTCATCAATGTACAAAACTGAACATGTAACCAAACCTCCTCAAGTTTTTCTCAAACTCGTTTATACAGCTAGAACAACTTCAAGAAAATCAGCAGCTCTCACTTAGAGCTTCAGCAGCTATCAGCTCCTTTTTCTAGCTGACATCCTCCCTACACAGAATTAGATACCAGGCTTTCTCAGAACTGAATATATTCATGGTTTATATGAAAGATACTGTTACTTTATATGAAAGGGACAGGAGAACGACTTAACTTTTTAAAATAATGGAGTGACAACTCGAATTTGAAGGACAGCCCACCTGGCAACATTCCCTAAACTGACTCTTAAAATTATATGGATAGGTCAAGGAAGGCATTCTCTTTAACTATATTCATAAAGTTAGTGCACAGAAATTTTTCCTTTGTGCTTCCTTCCCGGTTCTAGTGCCCCTTAATTCTAAAACAAAAATATAGCAAGTAGCATTGGAAGAGCTCCATCTTTCGTGCACTGGGAGTTTTATATAGAAGGCCAGATCTCTGACTCTTTCAAAGGGAATATTTTCGACAAGATTTCCGGTTTTGTAGTGCAATGATGTTCATTTTGATAAGCTTTTATGGCTGTCAGCATACTGATTGTTCACGCTGACACAAAGTTTACACGAATAGCAAATAAGAACCACCAGTATATGAAGAAAATATAGCTGTTGGATTACAATCAAAATATTATGAAATTAGTCAATCTTTATGTAGGTATTATAATAACTTCTGACTATCCAAGTTTTAAAAGGGGAAGTTCAGAGGGAGCTCGGCCTGGTCAGCCTCAAGAAGAGATGACTGAGAGGGGACCTCATTAACATGTATAAATACCTAAAGGGGGGGTGTCAAGAGGATGGAGCCAGGCTCTTCTTGGTGGTGTCAACCAACAGAACAAGAGGCAATGGGCAGAAAATGATGCCTTGAAAGTTCCACTTGAACATGAGGAAGAACTTCTTAACCGTGCGAGTGACCAAGCACTGGAACAGATTGTCCGGAGAGGTTGTGGAGCCTCCGGCACCGGCCATATTCAAGAAATGCCTGGTTCTGCATTTCATGCAAGGTGCTCTAGAACTTTTCTGCTTTAGGTAGGTTGGACCATATGCCCACTATGGTTCCTTCCAACCTGACCCGTTCTGTGGTTCTGTGATGTGCTCTAAAAATATCACTACATAGAAGTTTAAAAAAATCCTGGTCAAAAGACAAGACTACAGAGTAAATTTGCAATATATGCTGAGAGTAAAGTGCATAATTGTCTGTGAATAAGTAATAATTAATAAATTTATAAATGCCAGTTTCTAAAAATAATCAGTTAAACGTATAGCTCTTTCAAATTTTTGTTTAAATGTGACCATAAGATCACTAGAGATCTGCATAATAACACCTTCCTTATTAGAACTATGAACTACTAACTACTGTCTGCAATAAAAAAGCTAGTGTTTACTAAGGGTTAATGGATATTAACTTTGTGTTAGTTTGGATTGAAAGGTAAAGGAGTACTTTCTAAGGAAAAAACATGTCATGCTGATTTTTCCTGTCCATCATTGTAAAGATGTAAGTACTTATGTCATTAACAGTACTTGTAAGTAGAACTGGCACCTCCACCTGTGTACACAGCTTCTCTTTTCGATAAATAGCTCAACTGCCTTTTGGTAATGCAAATTTAGCACCCTATCTGGCTCCTACCTCAGTGATACCTACGGTATCCTGTAAATTTGGTATTTTTGGTTACAGAGGCAATCAACTTCAAGGTGTGAAATTTCTCAGACACACCAGAATATAGGCTAAGAAGTCCTTGAATGTCCTGGCGTATTTTCTGTCAGATAGCTCTGGGTATATTGCTTGGCGCATAGGCTACCTACTTGCGCAATACAAGAGTCCACCGGTTTCCATTCACTGTGTGGGTAGCTGAGACACTGCACTTAGTTGGCACCAAGTTTAAGTGTCAGATTGTCTTAGTTAATCACCTAAAGTGATTTGTTTGGATGTCGGTCAAAAGCTTGGGCTAATTTTCTCTTTGAGAAAGACTGGACGATTCACCTGTTTGCTAAGCCTCCTTAAAATCCTGCGGAAAATTCTGTGCGTGTTCTTATGGATAACCTACGGCAGCAGATACAGATATAGGGGGAGACTGTAATGATTACTTCCAAGGTGTTGGAGTGCTATGGTAGATTTACTACAGGGGCACAGAACAAACAGGTTGAAAGCTAGTGGAAAGTGCCCAAGCTACAATTCTTCACTCCCTTTAACACGTATAGACTTGAAAAATTTGGATGAGGCCTTTAGATGACGATAGCGTTTCTATCTAGTATAAAAATAACTCATTTACCTAACTCAGCAACAGAAGACAATACTGAGACTGCAGAAGACAACATTGTTGCTTCTAAAGAAAAGCCTAGAATTAAAATAAATCTGGCTTTTAAAATTTCTTTTTTCTTTTAATTTTCTGTGTTTAACAAAATGATGCTCATGAGAGCAGTCTCAGCTACAGCTTGAAGAAAAACTGATTTGTGTAAAAATGTGGTAAATGTCTTGGTTCCACTTGTTTTAAAATTTGTTGTACAGTGATCCGTTTGTTGACAGAACATCTGCTCATTTCATCCTTTGCAAGCTCAAATCTGTATTCCACTTCTGCTCTGTTTTCAAGATAGAATATCTTGACATGTTTTTGGCTCTACAGTCATATTCGGTGTCAAGAGAAAGATTTCCATATTTGTCTGTTGCTCCTATGAAGAAGCAGTCATGGAACTGCTCTTTCATACATATTTTCCCCAGATGTTAGTTCAAAAGCTGAACCACCCCAAATATGTACAGAACATCCAAATTAACTTGAAAAGTCATTGAAGACTTAGATTTTTCAACAGCAGGACATGGTTAGAAACCATTGCCACTTTGGGATAAGTTCTAAGGCTGTGCAGAACCAAGTCTTTGAAATATCAAAGACTGCCTATAGGATTTAATTAAACAGGGCCAGTGAGAAGTCTTAGGCTCTGAAGCTTACTAACATTGTCCACCTCCATCTAAAAAGTCTGTGCTCCTGAATCACGTTGCAGTCCCACATTGTGTTCGTGTGGTACTTTGACATAACTGTGCTTCCTTTTCCAGCGCGGAGGGTCCGTGAAGGCTGCATTGCTGCCCCTCGGAATGCTGCTCTGCCTTTAGGAGCCTGCGGCTGGCGCTGCTGGCACACAGCAGGGTTTCCAGGAGCCAGGCACGCGGGGGTGGTGCTGCGGGGCTGTGGAAAGCAGTGGGGGCTGAACCCGGCGCAGTCTGTGCTCCCTGCTCACTAGGACTGATCCCCGGTTACACCGTCGTGGGGCTGTGCACAGGCATTGCCACAGATTGTGCTGGCCCTGGGTCGAGGTCTCATTTTTCCCAATAAAGATAAGAAAAATGGAAGTGTATAAGTGATTAGAAAATGCAGTGTTTGAAGTGTTCTTGTTTTTTTTAACTTGTCAAGAAAATACCATTTTATTGATATATTAACCTCTATGGGACTTATTAAAACCAAATAATAGTTTTTATAATTGCTTTCCTCTTCAAGAAGAATAGTTCAGATTTCTACATAATTTAGCAAATTTCATCTTTAAACAAAATGAGAAATTGAAATCTAATTTTTCAATACCAGTTTTACGAAAATACTTGAGATAATGAAAACTTTCCAGAATTGCAAAATTGTTATTTGTGTTTATTTTAAATAAAAATTACAGTTTATAAAGTAATCCCAATTTCAGTTTGTAAAATTTAAAAAATAATTTTAAAAGGAAAAATCAATACTATCAGAATCTTATTTTTTCATATTAAAGGCATTCCTTGGCATCTCACCTTACTTTTTTACTTATATTCAAAACATGAATTCTCGAACTGTCATCAGTTTCATGATTAAATAGCCAGCATCCGAAAGGGAAAAAAATATTGTGCTAAGCATAGATCCTGACTATGCCTGAAGGATCAAGCACTTCACTAAATATATTGAGTTTATAGACTTCTTCTAAATCTAAATGGATGGTCTCCTCACATTGCTTTTTATTTAATAGCTCGCACCGCAAGAAGATACAGGACAAAGATTCTATTTTGTCTTCTGCCAAGGAGCTATCAAACCCACATCTCCTAAGCTATCACCATCAATCTACTATGCTTTTTTTATACAAGGACTCTTAATCCTTCCTGTTGTAGCAATTCCACTGTATAAGGAATAATCAAAAATCACAGTGATAGAGAGAAGTTAGAATGAGAACACATTTCTAGCTTAATGGCTCAGCTCCTAAAAATGTTTCCTCTATGGGGTCTCATTACAAGAGTTCCATTTGGCACTTATTAATTATTGGTAAAATGCATATTGGTAAAATTTTGTGCCAAAAATTGCAGCTAGCAGCTTCCCTCCCTTTACAGAAACTTTAGCCATAAGGATGGATCTTCATCCTCACACTCCTGCATTCTCCATGAGCAAATGAATATGCAATTGTTTCATGCAAAGTAGATTATCTGAAACAAGACAATGGGAGCACTTCTGTCTTAGGATATTTCAGAAGCTGGTACTTAGACCAGTGCTCAGAGAGCAGAAGGTTCACTCCTCTGTCTATCATCTCCTTAGAAGTTTTCTAATCATTGAATTTGCATACAGAAGGTTATGCGAGGCTTTAGCAGAAATGTAATTTCCAATTCCAGCTCTCCCTCTTCCTTACTGGAAGCTCAGAATACAGTTCAGAAAATTAATTCTATAAATTTTGACCATTTTTAAATCTATCTATGATGAGGCCCCTCATACTTCAGAGGAGACTGGAAACCTTTAAATAGTGACCCAAAGGAATAGAGTGTTTGACATGAACCAAATTACTCAGATTCAATTTCATCGGTATAAAAGATTTAAGAATATGAGAATATGCTTACCTTCAAATAATTATTGACTTAAAATAACTATTGACTTAAAATAACAGCATGCATTATAAACAGTAACCTCAGGAATAAGGCTATACCTTGGCTGCTCATACATCTCAGCTGGATATTAGATTTTTTGAACACATAATTAGTCTCTGAAAAGTCCTCCAAATCTATAAACCTTGAAGTGTTCTTAAAGTAATATTTTTGTTCTCCTCCTGTTAAAGATGGCAACCAGGGTCCCCAAAATAGCCACTCTGAGCCACCTCAGTGGGATCTTGTTTACTTCCTCCTCTGCATCTATGCTCATTGTTTGTAATAGAACACTGAAATGCCACATGTTACTGTGGGAGATTAAGACATTATTCTTCTGTTCTTCTTTGAAGCTGCTTAATTAACATTTCTACCAAACTGTTTAATTTATCCGACCTAAGGGGGGCTTCCCCTATTGCAGCTTTCTAAACATGGTGATAAAGCTTCATACATCATCTAATGAGAAATATTATATTCTCAGTCTCTTCACTAATTCAAAACTATCCCCTACCTAACCAATTTTTAGGATAAGTTAGGGTTGTTTATTTTTGGAAAGAATGGTCATGGACACTAGCCTGTGAAGACAAACTTCAGAGCTGCAAATTCTGAAGAGTCTCTTATCCCCAAATACAATGTCTAGAGTCCTGCACAATGTCAGGTTTAGCATAATAAGTATTATGACATGTGCTTTCCAATGAGATCCACAAACATTAGAATTTGTCACAGGTGGATTTTTGCATGATGACTTCTGTTGGCTCTCCATTCAGTACCTGTGAATTCTCTTTGGGAACATTTACCTCTGCATGGATCTGCACAGGGAATATACAATCTAGTCATGCACAACAGAGGGGAAACCAAGCTTGAACAGGTGATGAAAAGAGGATCAGAGTAATAGAATGCCTATCATACAAAGGATGAGTAAAAGTGCTTATCCTCCTTAAGTTAGCAAAATAATGGCTAAGAAGACATATTGTAGTTAAGAAGACATATAATCACTCTCTATAAATAATTATGTTTGGAAAATAATTATATGCCATGAAAAAAGAAGGCCTATTTAAACTAAAGGGCACTGTTGGCAGAAGAAAAATGTTATAAATTGTCCATGAATAAAATTAGGCTGGAGATTAAAAGTATTCTTAATGATGAGACAGCAGTGACAATCTGGAACAGCCTCCCAATAGCAATAGTAGGGTGAAGAGAAATAAAGTACTCAGAAGCCAGTTCCCATTAAGATGGAGTCTGATCTGTTTATGAAAGTTATACAATTATATTGGGTAACAGAAATAGGCTCCAGTGAACAAAGAGATGCATTTTCTATCCTATTTTTCTGTTTCATCTAATTGCTCTGCTCAGGACTAAAAGTTCAGTATAGCAAGGCTCATTATATTAGTGCTTTAGTTCTTTTCTTGATATGTCTCTCAGTGCCTAAACAACAATCTGTTTTACTAACAGTTAGTCACACATATTTTCTCCCTCTAGATGTAAAGATATTGCATAAGGTAAGACTTTTCAACCTGATTTATTTACCCAGTTTGGGAAAATCCCAAGACTCCAAACATATTACTTAAGAATAAATCTACTATCCCTTAATAGGCCGGCTAAATATTTTATTGTTCACTTAAAAAAAAAAAAAAAAAAGCAGACGGTTAAATGTCACAACTTTAAAAGATAAAATAAAAGTAGGCAGCTTTAAGCATGAAATGCTATTAAATTAATTTTTTATGAGAACAGAAATATTGAAAAAGTGAGACCTAAATTTGTGGCCTCTATGGCAGAAAATTAGCTCTTGGGAGCTGGGGAAGAGAATGGGGAGAGGAGGTAGAGTGGGATTTTTTTATCTGCATTTTCTATAAAGATCCCTGACGAGAATATCTATTAACTGCCTAATTTGCATAAACCTTCCACAACTGAAGCTCAAGTAAGCCTTAAGCATTTAATTCTGAATCATCTTATTCAGTATTTTTCAGCACCACATTTACTCTTCAATTCTCTCCCATTTTTTTCCAGGCATACTGGTGGTAGCGATTTCCCTGTAACGCTGGTTAAGACTCTCCCTTATGAAGTTTTCTGGAGTGACTGAGGTAAAAATAAAAATGTTCTGATATTTTCCCCTGAGAGAGTGTGAGCAGTTCCTTTGGCTTAAATAGGCTTTAACTGCATCCCACAGAGTGATGCTTTATAGTGTATTATTAGTGTGATCAAAAAGAATGTTACGAGGAGAAGCTGAGCGCTAGCCAGTGTTAAGCACCGCATGTATATTTCTCATCTATATTTCACAAATTCAGAAATTTCAAAGTGGAGTCTGTTTTTCACAACACTGTCCTCAGTATTTTTGCTGGTTTTGCCTTGTTGATTTTTTTTTAGTTACACATTTTCAATAGTCATGTGTAATATGTAAGGCTTACATATTACATTTGCACACTAACACAACCAGCTGCATGAATTTTCAGATTTTGTGTTAAAAAGGCAAGATATCTTCTGCAATCCAAACAGTGGGTCAGCTGCAAAGGATTTTGTTGTAATTTCTAGGACTGCTCAGTTTAACTCATTCTGAAGGAATATTTAAAATCTCCTAGAAGAATAACCGTACATTTTTTCTTCATAATGAAAATAAGTGTAACTTCCTAAAAAATCCAACAATTCTAGTGCATATTTGTAAATTATTCTACAAATATTTTCAAAGCATTCTAATTGTTTTATATGTACCACAATGAAAAGAAAGCTCTTTTTCTTCTTTTATTATTTTCAAAATTATTTTTAATTTTTTTTTTTTTTTTTTTGTTAAAGAAAAAAAATGTGCCATGAGATTTGTATTTTAGGACTATGGAGATGACAAATGGGCATATTTCATAGCAACTCCTGGGCAATTCATCTGTCACCTAGTTTTCCACTGAGGCTCATTGCCACAGAGTAATCCTTCTTCTAGCAGTCATACAAAGTCTGATAATCCATTTTTCCTCATTACCAAGCTTGATTTCTTGTGGGATTAGTTTTCCTACACATTGTTCAGAGAACGGAATTCTAGGTGTAGCAATTATGTGTGAAATTCTCTGGAATACCTGGAATCAAAATGCAGTGGGCCAAATTCATCCCTTGACCAGCTTTACTAGTATCACTGCTCTTAGGCCAAAAAATTAATTTGACACTAACTTCAGGAATAATACAAGCAATTTTATTACAAGTCCCAAGTTATTGTCTGAAATAGCAATACAACCTGCTAATCATCCTTTATTGATGACTTTTATGCCTGTAGAAAAATCTTTGAAGTCATTTCCATTCACTGGAAGCCACGAATGGTGACTGTTAGACCTCCCTTAAAAACCTTAAATAGGTCCATGTCTTATAAAGAAATGCTACTCTACTTTACTACTCTTGTCAAATCAAAAAGACGCTGCTCCATGGTGAGTACATCCGAGTTTTTCAGGAAATAAATAAAAGAGCTACATGTTAGTGTTGGATGTAGATCTACATGTTAATGTTGTTATAAAGGAATGTCTGCTTTTAAAGAATTAAAACTTTACAGCATGATAGTAAATCATTCAACTGACTGTTTTGAATAAAACTTGAATTTCCAATGAATTGTCTGGAAATATAAGGATATACAATTGTTTTGCAACAATCTCAGTTGCAAAATCTTACAAACAGAATATTCACAGGTTAAGTATATTTTTTGCATTCTGGAGTTGTTGAATATGTTCTTCCATATTTATAAAATAATTTGAAATTAATACATCACATTACCTCTAACCACAATTTACAGTAGCAATTAATTTTATTTTCTTTCTTCCATTACTGTCCTTACAGTTATGTTTCAGAATGCTCTAGTTAAGTGATCCAATATTGTATATACACTGGATATAGGAAGAGAAAGGCCTTCATATTTTTATTAGCTAGTACTTCTCTGGAGTGTCCCAACCACCATGTTTGAATTGAGCTGGACTTCTGAAGCCCTGAAGGAGCCTGTGGACATGCTACATAAATGGGGTCAATTTCAGCATCGGGTGTTTTTTGCTTTCCATTGATGAGGATATGAGACTTGCTCTGTTCCACAGAATTAACATGCTAAGTCTAACAATCTCACAAAGAAGGCATTAAACTTCTTGTTAAGTAATATTTTTTCTCCCCTTATGTTTTGGTCTATTTTAAAATTGAGGTGTTTTTGTGGTACTTCATTCCATATATTCTTCACCTTTTTCTAGACTCATCTGCTGCATAGGTATTTTCAAACAATTCATACAGGACACCTCGTTAAGCTGTTGACACATAGTTAAAGCAGACGTTTCTGAATTAAAGCTCTATGTATTTGTTTTCTAACTAAATAAGATGAGATAAACAGGATATATAGTGAGGAACTGCGGATTAAAACAAAAAATCAATCTCTTCTGAGACAAACCTAATAACTGGCTCCAAAAGCTTTCATAAATTATTAGCTTTGAAATCACTCAAAGTGTCTGAAACATTGTATGTGTCACTGATGTACTTGAAGTTCACCTAAGTAACTGTATCATCAAAATGTGCCGACAAAAAATGCCAGCAGCTACGCCACCTTGCAATCAATCACATATCTGTTTCAGAGTTAACAACTGTCAGAGAATGTGATTTCATCTGCTTCTGCTGCATACATTTAAATGTTCATATTCTTACTAAGGAAAGAAAAAAGACTAAAAACATTTGTAAGTTCTGTTTTCCTCCAGCTGACTAACTTTTTTTTTTTTTACCATAAAGCTTATGCTTTCTTGTAAATTAATAAAATGTGTACAAAGAAAAATATGTTTTATTTGCATGCAAATGTATGAGTTGTGCAGTATTACTGTCTTTCAAGAAAGTTACATTGTCTATATAGTCAATGAACAAATAGAGAATGCCCGAACACCTGTTTGGGGTATTGCACAGCTGAGTACAATGAAGACTGGAAATATGGGGTTGGTGATGAAAGCAAAGAAATACAATTGGCCCAGTAGTGGAAATAAAGTTTAATGTGTCAAGTAAAAGCTACTCCTGCACTCCAAGGAAGGGTTCCACACTATTAAAATGAACAACTATTTGGTATAAATTGTACTTGTTTCATCAAGCGCATGCAAAGGAAAAGCTCATTTATATCTGGAATTTGACATTGTATTAACCATTACCTAGTTAATGCATCCATAACATTTTGCAGTGCCAAAACTGCAAAAAAAGGTGACTGATTGTTCAGGAAATAGATGCCCCTCAGATAATAGTAAGTGTAATGCTTTATTTCTGTGCTCAGTAACAGGTATTAGTAAATTATACATCAAATTTCTTTTCTTCTTTCTTTCTTTCTTTCTTTCTTTCTCTCTTTCTCTCTTTCTTTCTTTCTTTCTTTCTTTCTTTCTCTCTCTTTCTCTCTTTCTCTCTTTCTCTCTTTCTCTCTTTCTTTCTCTTTCTTTCTTTCTTTTTCTCTTTCTCTTTTTCTCTCTCTTTCTCTCTTTCTTTCTCTTTCTTTTTTTCACTTTATCTCTCTCCTTCTCTCTCTCTTTCGCTCTCTCTTTCTTTCTTTCCCTCTTTCTTACTTTCTTTTCTCTTTCTCTCTCTTGCTTTTTTTTTTTTCTTTCTTTCCTTTTTTCCCCATGGATTTTCTCCCTCCTCCCATTTCTCCCCATGAATACAGAGTACCAAAGTGCTTCCTGTTCTGAGCTACAGGACACATGCTGGGTGCAGCTCTTGAAGTTTGCTCAGCAAGGGTTAGAAGTAGGCAGCACAGTGAGTTAATGGAAGAATAATTTAAAGTGAGCTTGGGTGGTTGAAAAAAGGACCCACACATAGTGGTAATAAGGCTTGCCTTTTTTGTTTCTGTTAGTAGCTGTTGATAATTTCAGATCTTCTCTTTCAAAATCTATTTCAAATCAAATCTGGAACAGCTAAGTCTATTTAGCTCTTATCTGTCACTTTTTTGATAATTTCTATTAACGTTACTCTATGCGTATTGATGATAACTATACAAAGAATAATTAAGTACAGTTAAGAACAGTAATTTGGGATATGTACATTTATTATTGTAGAGATTTCCATAAATTATTTCAACTTTTCTTCTGCAATAGAGAATAGTACATTCCTTACAGCTCCCGAATAAATCCAAGGACTAATGCTATTTTTTTTCCTCTTTCTTTTAAAGAGACTTTTGACATTAACCTTTCGTACTCCAAGCATATTTTAAGCATGAATGTTCTGGTACAATGGTGAAGATGGAATACTCAGTATTTCTGTGGTTGAGAATCCACAGATTCTGCTGATTTAACATATCTTTTGCTTCACATAAGCAGATACAGGTTTCCATTTCAGAAAACTATTGTTTTTATATAGTCACTTAATAGCTCCAGTACAGAGAAAACCCTTTTCCTTAGATTTTTATCCTTTGCCACTACTCTTCTACCACCTTTTTATTCTTTCTCAAATCTTATTACAGAAAAAAACCCTAACTTAATTTTTAGTGTAAATAGGATATAACAGAAATTCAATTCTTGCAGGTGAGGATAGAGATGTGCAGCTTACAACTTCAATAGAAGACACCAAATGCAAAGATCTGTACTGGAAGAAGTACCAATTAATCTGTGGGTACTACTCGGTGCACTCTTTCCTGGATGCATACATGCTTAAGATTCTCAAAACAATCCACAAGGTACAAAAAAGCCTTCCCTTTAACCATGTTAAGCTGGGGGAAGTCAGCAATTACCGGGAAGAACCTGATGAAAACAGTCTCAGAATTTTGCTGGTCTTGGGCAAAACAAACATGAGAGTGCACTCAAAAACTTAAGTTGTGAGGAAAAATTAAGGGGAAATTTCCGTCCTCTCAGTAAAGTCTCTAATTTGCAACAAACTGTAAAAGGAAAAAAGCTATAAAAAAAGATATCTTTGGAAATTACTAGTCCAGTAGGTTAAAAATAGCTTCAACAAGTTTCACAGAACAGGACATAATGTGTCGTCTTTGTCAGAAATGGAGAATGAAATTACCAAACTGCTAATGAGCAGATACAAGAGAGGTTGAGTTTTTCACATACTCATTTCATAATAAACCAGCTCATTTCTTACATGAGAGAAGGACCATGTTTGAGACAGGGGATACTGAACCTATTGACTATTTGTTTCTGTACTGAAGTTCCAACAGCGCTTTCCCTTAGCCCTGACTTTTGCTGCCCTAATGGAATGGCTGCTGCTCCCTAGGGATCTTGCTTGTGACTGGTTTTGGGAGTCAGTAGTGAACATGCTCACATGACAGGATCCTTATGGCTCTCTTAAAAGGATTTATGTGACTCTTAACTGACAATGTTAAGATCATTTGCAAATACAGCCCAAGAGAGGAAATACATGACTTTTTAACACTTGATGTAAAGAGGTGGAAGTGGGAATTCAGAACAATTTGCTGAATGAAAATTTTGTGAATGAAAATGAAAAGACTAATTTTAAAAATTAACACCCAGAAAAGATTGGATGAGGTTTAACTTTTAGATTTAGAGTGAGGGTGGGTTTTTCTTACAGAGTTGGGTACCCTAAAAGTGTGAGAATCAAAAGAACAGCATATTGATCTGAATCTCTCTTGAAATACAGGAATAAAAAAGAAATCGACTTCCTTGTTTGATTACATCAGCACTCAGTTTTCTTAAGTTAACAGCTCTATTGTGTATATCATCCTCTCAGACTTTGAAAGGGGTCTACTTCTGGTCTAATTAGCTGTGTTTTAGTTAAACATGTTATGTCTTTTACCTCGAAATTTCTGACATGCAGACTGCAGCAATTATTTCTCTAGGGCTTTTCAAACCTAACAATTAGTATTTGCAGCCACAGTCGTTATGCTCTGAGCTATATTATGCAGAGCATCAAATACTCCAATTGCACTTTTAGAGTTTTATGCTATTTAATGTATGCTTTTTTGGGTTTGGTTCCATACAGAAAAAAAAAAAGTATTAAAAAAAATCTTAATAGGAGGTGCTAATCCAAACTTGAGTAGGCTAAATCTTATCCCTAGACATATCTACACATGTGGAAGAGATTATGGCTTTCAAGCCAGAGGTTTTTGATAGGCAAAAACATTTAAAGCAATAGTGATGTGGGTACAATCAGAATTCTAGATCCAGATTAAGGAACCAGGGCCCAAAGAGGTAATGAGTCATATCCGTGCTTAAGAGTAAAATATTTTCCAGTGATTTACTGGCTTTTTCACTTAGTGTTCAAGTTCTCCAGGAAGGTTTTATAACTGAATTCTTCCAAAGAATATTGCATTTCAAGATAAACTTTTCCTGTTTGTGGTAATAGACACCAAATATCAATTTCCCTTTTATGCTATGAAAAGCTATGCTTACACAGAAATGCTTTTTAAAAAGCATAAAAAGAACTTAAAAACTTTGGTGCCATCTCAAAATGTATTTGTTACTTTTGAATTATCAAACTGCCAGTTTTTTAAAGGGACTTTTATTAGCTCATAAGTATCGCTCGTTTGGCTTTCTATGCAACTGAAGAAGAAAATTATATGGAACACGTGTGAGCACAGCAAAGTGAGTACAATTTTAAGCAAAAGTCTAAAATCTTCTCCTTCACTGTGACAGCTTACTGATGAGAGATTACTTCCAAAGATCATTACTGGAAATAAATTCCCTAGTAAAAATTAATCTATTGATGCCTACACAGTAAGAGATTTCAATTATTCAACCATCTTATTTATTACCTAACATGTCATTTAGTCTTCTTGCTGTCCTTCCTTAAGGAAGAAATAATGTTTTAAAACACTTTACCTTCACATTTACGATGAAGCATTAAAAAACCCTAATCATTATTTATTTCCTATCCACTGGACAAATTAAGGAAACACCTATGTATAATGTTCTATATAATTTGGTAAGGTTTGTGAACTATTAAAGAGAACAATGATTCTTGTACTAGGAAGACTAGATGAATGCAGTTCTTTCAGTTTCAGTACTGTAAACTCTTAAAAGTTTGCTTTTCAACCCTGTATGTTATTTGCCAAATTTTTATAGCTTTTGGGTCTCCCACTGGATTAGCTTGCCAACAGGAAATGAGGAATGTCAAGGTACATACAAAAGTATTGCAGCACAAAATTTACTAACTTTGTTGCTTTAACTTCAACATAAGAGGAATGTCATTTTGCCCCTGGCAAAATCTTCTCCCCAGGGAGAAAATTAATGTTATACAAACCCACTTTTCTCATCCTTATTCTTGCCACACTAAACTAGCATTAGATTAATAAGAAATAGTAGTAAAATTCTATTTATAAGGAAATTTGACTGTGACTCTACCATGTCTAGCACCACATGTTCTTAGCGTCCACCTCTAACCTTGGTAAAAGGGCCTCTAAGCAGTCAAATATTAGTTTGGACTCTAAGATTTGAAGCTGCAACAAGAATGATATAGATACAATATTTTTCCTACCAGTCTGCAATAAGATTAAAAACTTTGAGTAAAAAGTCCTATACTGTTGGTATATTTGCTGGTCTTAAATCATTATACAATTTGATACCATCAGCAGTGTGAATTATAATTTACATTTACTCCAAAAAAAAAAGCTGGAAATCTTTTCTGTATATCAATATGGATAAATTTCACACCCACATTTGCTAAGATCAGAGTAGTGGAAAAAGCATACTCTTCAGAAGGTATTTGACAAGCACTATAAATGTGTGTGCTGGTTTTGTCTGGGATAGACAGTAGCTTCACGATAGCTAGTACGGCCTATGTTTTGGATTTGTCCTGGAAACAGTGTTGATAATACAGGGATGCTTTAGTTACTGCTGAGCAGAGCTTACACAGTCAAAGACATTCCTGCTCGTCATTCCACCCCTCCAAAAAATGCCTACTGCTTTTTGATTTAGTTTCTGGGTCTTTTTCCAGTTCTATATCATGTCATTTCCTTCTATTAAATGATGTTCTAGCTGTCCTTTTTACCAAGACTCTTCTTTCCCTCCTTGTTTGAGGTTAAAAAGCATGGGTTGATCAGAGAACAGCAGTTATGCTCAAGAGACTGCTCTATGCTAAAGCAGAAGGTTTCTCATGCCTTGTATTCCTGAGTCTTGATTGGTAGGATGTGTATTTTGATTTATTATTTAGAATCATCTCTCTACTGTATCTGAAATCTACAGTTTTCAAAAATAAAAATTCAATTTAATATTTCAGTAAGAAAAATGGTACATATGTAAAAGTTCTGTGGCCATATTCATCTGAAAGGATCAACTAAACGTACTCTGTTCAAGGTACCAGTTTTCAATGTGCCAAAACAACTACTACATCATCCATATTAAGGCCAGAGTTCTTGATATCTAGCATTCAGCCATTAGTGTTTCAATAAGAAAGCATAAAAAATGATGTGAAATTATTTGAAATTCAGCTGGATAATCTTTTTTTACATGCCTATAATTCAAACATCAGATAAAATCCTAAAATAAGTGACAATGTTTGGCTGAGAAAAAAAAAAGTCAAAAAGATTGTAGTTCCACAGTAAAAGTCCTTTAGAAAAATAGTTTAGCTGATTTTATTTCACCCAGCAAAGGCTGGTGAATAAACTGAGTATGATAGTAACAGTAATGTGCTCAAACTTCCACATAGCTAGTTTCAAACAAACACATCCTACCTCTCCAGTCCCTTAGTAATTTTTATTAATGATAACAAAGCATTGCATTCTATGTATTTTGCTTGCAGGTCTACTCAAAGGCTTCATACCTTTCTGATTTTCTAAATGGTTTCAATATAAACAGCGGCAATCTGCGCAGTAATGTTTATTCTGATCTCACTTGCAACATATTTACTGTTCAACTCTAATGTGTCTAATTTTCACTTTTAAAATCTTCTTATTTTACTTAGGAAAAGTTAGTTTTGTTTGTACATTAGTAGTACACGAAGATCCTTTATACAAAAAGAAAGAGAGAGCTATAGTGCAAATAAGAATCATAGACTTCTACATGGATTACTCCTAATGATGCTTATTACAGATGTAAAAGTAGTATCAGGCCAGTATTAGGTGACTCAGTACCAGACACTTCACATCACCTACAGAAGTTTGCATCACAAAGAGAATTACAGA
Source organism: Mohoua ochrocephala (assembly GCA_013398855.1). NCBI lineage: Eukaryota > Metazoa > Chordata > Aves > Passeriformes > Acanthizidae > Mohoua > Mohoua ochrocephala. Next base: position 12,155 of record VZTA01012192.1, on the reverse strand, counting down.
ACCATTTGCTTTAAAAACCCAAACAAACCAAACCCCAAAGGATTAAAGACATAGAAAGAAGATACACTTTTCTTAACAAACAAGCAATGAATTTTAACAGAGCAGCTGGCCTTTCTGAACATGAATGTTGGAGACCCATGTTTGAACAGTTTAAGAGGCAGCCTTGCAGCTCTGATAACAATAGGGGTCTGCCAAACTAAGTCATGGCAATTATCCACACACAATCCGTTACTTTTTAACTCTGCTACAAGTCAAGGGGCTGCATGTTTCAACACTGTGCTTCCTGCTCTGTTTTCTCCTCTAAACCAAGCTTTAATTAACGGTTCCAATCATTTTTATTTGATGTGCTACACAGAAATAGGCTTTATAAAATACCCTGCACTATATGACTAGGATTACAAGGACCATATGAATTTAAAAATTAAACATCTTCTTTGGGAATATACTTCCTAACACATAAACTGGAGCTTTCTGAGCCACTGGGACTAAACACACCTTTCAAATCCAAAATGAACACTGATAAACCTTCAAGGTTTGCCAGATCTGCAGGGCTCCCTATCTGAACAGATGAAATTGGTTGGTACAATTCAGGAGTTTTGCCTTTTTTTTTAACATTCTTTTTTAACAGTATGCCCCCTACCCTGTAAACAAGCCTCTAAGCATAGAAAACAAAAAAATGTATTTAATGGCCCCCTGTTCTGTTTCATTATTTACACCCTCCACATGTACTTTCCCAGCTGAGTAATGCTCTTTGATGATTATATCTCCAAAGAACATTGCTGTGATCACGTAATATGCTGTGGAACCATAGATAATCAATCAAAAGGACAGAAACAGAGAAAGCAACTTTCTGACTTTTTAAAAACTGATTTAGTTCTTATGAAAATGCAAAATTGACAGCTTTGGGACTGAAATAATCTTTCAAAAGATGAATAGGAATGGTGCAAATTATACAGTATTAAACTAATGTGTTCTGCCCCTGAAAGGATCACTTTTATAAGCTGAAGATGTCGGTCTCCACAGTCCAGTTAGCCAAAGTCCCGATGAATTTCTTGATTGCCAGCATGGGAACACCCCTGGTAGTGGTTTTGTGATACTGGCATTAGCAAACTGGGTGTTCTGGGAATACAGACTTCACCAATACATTTCATCTGTAAATCAGGGGGGTTTTGACACCTTGAAGCTGGTGAGAACAAAACTTGTGACCTACTGTCCTCAAGAGGTGAAAATACTTGTACCACTAAAACATGATCTCATATGGCAACAAATGCATTTGCAATTTGGTCTAGTTTAGCTTTGAGTTACAATTTATTTACACGAAGAATTTGTATTGCTACTACCAAAACTGATACAAGGCTGTGAAAATGCATACCTTATAGGCTTCTTGGATGAAACCCAGTATGAATCACAAGGATGATTCATCCTTATAACAATTTAAGTGTAAGAATAAAAATAAACATCATAAGAAATTTACAGTGATCCTTCACACTAGAGTAATTTAGTCATTACTATTGCCACTAAGATAATTTACTGAGCTTCATTTAATAAGCATACTACTGACTATTTCTAGTTATCAATGCCTAAATTGTATTTTTTTTTCTTTTCTTTCTTTTTCCCACTCCACCTCTTTAATTGTATTTTGTTCTTCATCTTGTCAGGAAAACTTAGGGCTGAACAGCCACAGCTGCAGCTATTCACAATCCAAAATCAAAGTGGTATATTAATTGAGATGAACTTCTTCAAAGTTACACTTGGTTTTAGTTTTTCTCCAACTATTAACAAATGTGTTAGCATAACTGGCAGTTTCAACAAAAGCCATGGATTTACAATTATGATAATGACACAAAGTATTTTGGGGAGGGGAAGCATTCCAATGCCTTTTTTTTTTTTGCCTCCCCAAATTAAAGAATATAAAAGGTTCTAAGCACAGGACTTCAACCTTTTGGAATCTCACAAACAGATGGAATTTTGGGGCAGTGCTATTTGTCAAACTTGCTGATCTTTGAAGCCAAAGGTCCCTAAGAGCCTAGATCTGTCAAGGTATGTTAGGGAATCAATGCTCATGCAGTTTGAAATAATTTGTGATTAACAGAATCATCCCACAGGTCTCATCTATTTTTTAAGAGGGGTACCTTTCATGGTTTAGAAATGGTATTTCCCAGGTTAGTGCCCCAGTCACGACTCCAAAATCAGATGCTGCTTGTTCTGCCCTCCCCTCCCCCTGCCTTTTCCCCCTTCCCCTCCCTGCTGCACAGGATTGGAGAGGATCGGAGGCACAAAAGGCAAAGATCACAGGTTGCAATACGAAAAATTAACAGCAACAGCAATGTGATAAGAAAATGGACAGTAATGGCAAAAATATTAATAACAAAAGTGTACAAAGGAGACAATGCAGAGCTCGACCTGGCCACAGGCACGGCATCCAAACTGCTCC
>VZTA01012189.1:3794-24916 GCA_013398855.1 Mohoua ochrocephala | reverse complement strand
AATTCCCACAAGAATCAATTTGTTTTCCTGATGCTGAAGAAGAAAATTGGAGGTGTGGAAGGGGAATGCAGCACTAATTAACCTTGCCCAGGATGGAGAATTACTGCAGTTATTTCCCAACACGGCTCCAAAGAGGGGAGCACTGGCTTTACACATCCTGCATCCCCATGATTTCGAGCTGGAGTAGCCCAGGCGTGGTGTGGGATTATCCCACTTGTGGTGTGTGCAATGCTCCAAGAGGGAAAACCAGCTGGAGACACGGAGAGGGCACAGAGCCCTCCCTGCAGCAGGGCTGCCAGAATCCAAATTGCCTCTGCAAACTGCATTTATTTTTAACCAGGAGCTCCAAGGAGCAGCCATGAGCCGTTCTCCAGGGAAGTCTCAGGCAGGGAAAAAAAAAGGATCAAGCTGTTACATTCATCCCCTGGCAAAAGTTGAAAAGTTGAGCAACGGGAAGCAGCATCCATTGGAAGATGAGGATTTGCTCCAATCCAAAGGCTGTGCTGGTTTCTCTTCCTCGTTTTCCACCACTGAAAAATGCCAGAGGGCAAATGGGGACCAAGAGCTCCTTTCTTTATTGCATCTGGACAAAGAGGTATCTCCATCAACAGCTTTCTCTCATTTATCATCAAAAAGAAAAAAGTCAAAATTACCTTGGATACCAGCTCACACCAAATGACTGGGAAGGGAAGGAAGGTTTCCAGCTCCAAGGACGAAGCTTGTGTGTTTGCTCAAACCAAAGGCAGATCAGAGAGAAACCACAGGCTTTGGAGTTGGGAATAAGGAGGGTTTGAAATGGTTTGATCTGCTCAAACTCCAGGGACGATTGCACACGTAACGTCCTGATGGGAAAATCCCACATTCCCAAGGATCAAAGCTCAAGCACAGGCTGGAGTTATCCCACACGAGCCCTTGCTGTGCATCACCTGGGCTTAGGCAGCCCCTCAGCCCAGAGCAAAGGCACGATGCTGATGTTCCCTAAATGACTCCGTGCGAGTCCAAGTTAGTCCCAGCATTTATTTAAACCCTTAAAAACCCAGGAAGAAAATATTTGTTTTCCTAGGAAATGCAACAGAACAAATCGAATGTTCCCAAGCCATGTGGGTATTTCCAGTGCCTTAAATTTTCCTCCTGTCTCCATTTCCTTTGGCCTTTTCAAAGTTTTGGTTGCCCTTCCCACTTGTACTGATCTGTTTAAAGCCCAACTTCAGCATTTTTGAAGCGTCAGCTTCAAAAATATTTTTCGTTGCTGGATCTCTTCACACCCACAAATGTCTGATGGTGTCTGAGATCTCTGGCTGCAATTGAGGATGCAATTCTCGAGAGGAATTTCTTCATGGAAAGGGTGGTCAGGAATTGGAAGGGGCTGCCCGGGGGGGTGGTGGAGTCCTCATCCACGGAGATGTTTAAGAAATGACTGGAGGTGGCACCCAGTGCTCTGGTCTGGTTGACAAGGTAGGGATTGGTTGGACTCAGTGATCCGAGGGGTCTTTTCCAACCGTAATAATTCCATGATTCTATGCTGGAATAACCACTCTGAAGAGGAGACAGCTCTAAGGAGGGTGGCAGAGGTCTTCAAAGAGCTGTATTGAAATTCTCCCATCATCTGAGAGGCTTTTTTCCCACTCTCCTGTCATTTTCCTAAAGAGTTCTTCTCATTCTCCACACTTTATCCTGGAATCATTTCCTCTGCCTTCACATTCTCGGTCAGCAGGAAGCAATCTCCTTTCCCAGATTTGACACATCAGTCAGGTGCAGGGCCAAAAAACAAATTCCTGTGGGGAAAAAAAATCTACTTCCTTCTCCTTTGAACTGTGGGAGAAGCTGGTACAGCCATTTCAAAATTCATGTGTGGTGTGCCCTGTGGAAATGACCGAAATTTTCTTCTGGGAAGGTTTAGATTGGATATTAGGAAAAAGCCCTTCATGGAAAGGGTTGTCAAGCATTGGAACAAGATGCCCAGGGAAGTGGTGGGCTCGGCATCCCGGGAAGTGTTCAAAAATCGTGTGGATATGGCACTTGAGGCCATCTTTTACAGTTTTTTCTGTGTGACACACACGAATCCATGCAAAATGCAGCAGTTGGGAGGAAATTCAGCAGAACTGTGTCAACTCAAGGACCTTGTGAAGGGATCAAAAGCATAAACTCGTAACCCAGCTCTCTTTTCCCTTTGCAGGCATGATTTCAATAACATCAGGATTATGAAGCTGATGAACAAATCCATCATCTTCTCCCTCAAGTGTAGATGACAACTGTGGTTGCAACAAAGCCGCGTCCTGAAGGACGTTCAAGGAGTTGCTGCCGTGTTCCACATTTCCCAAACTCCAGCGTTGCCAGCAGTGGAAAGGGATTTGCATTGGTTTGATAGTTTGAGGAGATAAGGACATTAATGGCAAAGAATTCGCTGCCTCCAGCTCAGTCCCAGAGGATCTGCCTTGTGCACAAACCCCTTTCTATAAATTCCTTAGTTCTTCTCACCTTGTAGTGGAAATTCCAGCTGTGCTCGCGTTTAGGAAGTGCTTTTCCTCTGAATTTCAAAAAGAAGACAAAAGGAACCCAAACAGGAGAAGAATGAGCCTCACAATCCCATCCCTGAAAAATCCAAGCAGCTTTGGAGCGCAACATCTGCTGTGCAGGATAAACCATAAAAACAGTGCTAGGATTTGCAGAGAATGTTGGGACTTTTCCACTGAACTGATCAGGGTTTAGGATTTGGTTTAATATTCCATTGAATGTCTTATATTCCAAAAAAATACATTTCTTGACTTATTAATAATGTGACTTTTTGTTTTTTTACCAAAGTGAGTTTGGAAGAAGTGTTTGGACAACGCTCTCAGGCCCAAGCTGGGATTCTTGGGCTTGTCTGTGCAGGGCCAGGAACTGGACTTGATGATCCTTGTGGGTCCCTTCCAGCTATGATTCCATGAAATCCTCTTTGCACAAGTTGACCACCAAATACCTTTAGGCCTCCAAACAGGGGGAAAATACATAAAATGGGAAAAATACATAAAATGATGAGCTATAGATAAAGCAGGAAAATCTTTTTACTCCTTGAGGGATTTGGGTCCTCAAAATCCTATCCAGATATCTGAACAACTTCTGTGGTTGAAGATCATGGAATCATGTTTTTGGTTGGAAAGGACCTTCAACATCATCTCGTTCTACCTCTCTGCCATGGCCAGGGACACCTTCCACTATCCCAGGTTGCTCCCAGCTCTGTCCAGCCTGGCCTTGGACACTTCCAGGGATGGGGCAGCCACAGCTTCTCTGGGCAACCTGTGCCAGGGCCTCACCACCCTCACAGCCAAAAATTCCTTCCAAATATCCAATCTAAACCCGTTCCCTTTCAGTTTAAAGCCATCAGGGATTTATACAACCAGACACCACCTGATCCTTCTCAAGTCTTGAAGTACTTCAGGGTCTTAAAACCCAGAGTTTTGCTGACACTTGCAGAGGAAGGTTTTGGGGAGTGTTATTCCAGGGTACTGGCAACACTCTCTCTTATCCAATGTCTTTTGATTCCCAGTGGAAAGCTGCTTAATAAAATGTGGCAGGAGTCTATCGACTCACTTTGCACCTTTGTGTGAAGATCAATGTCTGATGGATCAGTGATGCAATGGAAGAAGGATGAAAAGAAAAAAAAAAGAGAACAGATTCAAAAAAAGGAAAAAGAAAAGAAAGAAGTGATGAATCTCTTACAAATTCCCCCAAGCTCCGGGCAGTCAATGATTTGACACGAGCTGCACCTAGGGCAGGCTCGTATTTTCAGACAGGATATTAAGACATGCAAGGAGGAAGAAGAGAAGCATGAGTGAGTTTTGCAGATCCCATTGGGTGGTGGGGAAGTCCCAAATATATTGCTGCCTCTCCTTCCCCTTTCCCTTCATCTCCCCGATCAGATTAACCCCTTCCTTATTAACTCTGGGAATATTTGGGTGCACTTTGCGTTTGCTGCCATTCAAGAAATCAATCTGTCATCCAAACTCGGGAGAAGAGGGGCGAGGAAGACGCACGGCTGCAAAATTAATTTGCACAAGAGTCTGAGCAGCGAGAAAAGTTGCCTTGGAGCTGCTCATTAACCAGGCTGATGACAAAGGGAAAATAAAAAGAAGGTGAGTTTTAAGGCATCTTCCCAGCCAAGGCACTCAAACATCCATTTCCATCTGCCCAGGATGAGCAACTTTGCATGAATTAGGCTCATGTGCACCATATGCCTCTTTATTTCCATCTTTATCCTCTTTGCAAAGCTGTTTGAAGAAAAGATGCCAGGTTGGTGTTTTAGAGGTTCAGCAAGTTCAGCAAGTGGGAACAAAAAAGCAACAAGCTCAAAACCCCCCCCCCCAAAAGCCTCCTAGAACAAAATAAAAATAAAACAACCCCCCTGCCTGATCAGTCTCACTGAAGAATTTGCATAATTCGCCTCTACTTTTGATATTTCTACTGGCAGTGTAAGCGTTGCAGCAAAGCAAGAGATAATTAATTACCAATATTCGCTTTAACTGAGTTTAAATAACAATTAGAAATGCATCAATTATCAGCAGACACGGGGAGATAAACCAGAAACCAAGGGCTGGGTAAACCAGGTCAGCGAGTCCTGAGTGTGCGGCCCGAAGGCGGGAACAGCTGTTTCCAAGCTATAAAAGACAATGTTTGTGTGCTCCTTTTCCTGGAGATTTCTGTTCCTGGCTGGCATTTGGCTCAGGGACTGCAGACGAGTGTCAGGAGGCAGCTTGGAGGCATCATCATCACTTCACTGGAAGTTAAATAGAGCACAAACGAGCACTTTGCAGTTCATTTCTTCGCCCTGAACTTTTGAAGATAAGTCACGAGTGGACCTTGTGGGAAGTAAACAACTTTGTTTGTGATGAAATGGAGGAATCCGCACAGGAAAGTGTCCTGAAATGAAAAAAATCCATGCAGGAAAGTGTCCTGAGCATCTGCCTTTGTGATAAAAAGTAGGAAGGAAGGTGATGGCAAAGACTTGGAAGTGAAGTGGCCTTGGGGAGTTGAGATCTGGTCCCTTACGAGTTTAAATGTGAGTTTTGTGCCATGAGGAGAAAGGAGCAGAGGAAGCAGAGTTTTCCTAGAAAAATCCACAGGTAATATTTGGATTCTGCATTTTATTGCATTATCTTCATGAAAACTTTCCTGATTAGCTTTGGTTTCGGGAGAATCACGGAATGGTTTGGGTTGGAAGGGATCTTCGAGATCATCTCATTCCCACCCCCTGCCATGGGCAGGGACACTTTCTGCTATCCCAGGTTCCTCCAAGCCCCAGCCAGCCTGGCCTTGGACACTTCCAGGGATCCAGGGGCAGCCACAGCTTCTCTGGGAAACCTGTGCCAGGGCCTCACCACCCTCACAAGGAAGAATTTCTTCCCAATATCCAATCTAAACCTACTCTCTTTCAGTTGAAGTCTTGTCCCGTCAATTTCATGGTCTCTCCTCATCTTTCTTGTCAGCTCCCTTCAGGTACTGGAAGGAATTTGGATAAGCTGAGCCTCATTTCTTGGTTCTGATTATAAAAATGTGCATTCAGATGGACTAACTTGACTCATCTTGGTCCAGTTTCCCCTAAAATTCCAATGTCTCTGTAGAATCCCTCTGCCCTCCTCAGAGGCAATCATCACCTTTTAGAAATGCTGCCAGCAGTGATTTTATTCTTCTTCCCAAATCCCTGATAACGACGCTGAAAACTTCTTGCAGAGCCTGCGTCAGTGATGATTTTCCATTGACAAGTACTTCCTGACATCCATTATCTGACCAGCTTTTAATTGATTTGATATTTCTATTTCTCTTTTATTTTTTTCCTTTTAATACGACTGTTGGAAATGAATAAAACCTTTTAGAAAAGTCTCACATCGAGGCTGTTCCCAGTATCACCAATCTCGTTATCTCCTCAGAAACGTAATCAGGCTGGCTTGACAAGGCCCCCTTCCATAAAATACCTTGACTGACATTAATTGTGTTCTGACCCTCTGGTTCTTTATTGATTACATCATTTAGCATTTTTTTTCCCCACTATTTTGTGTAGAATTGATGCTCAGGCTTAGAAACTGATAATTGCCATCACCTGCTGATAATTCCCATCTCATTCCTCCTGTCCCACATGACATCAGTTTAGGACTTCCATGGATCTTCTTGCCTGAACTGTGGCACTCTGATGAGCTTTATTTATTTATTTAATAGATTTATTTAATAGATCTCTCGGTTTGAGACAAGTTTAGGAGGAAACATCCTGTAACGAACGTCTCCTCATAAAAAGGCGGGTTTCAGCACTCCCTCCCCCATCAATACAAGAGGAATTTCTTGGATGAAAGTGAAAAAAACTATTTATTTAACAAGCAGAGTGCCGGCAGGGCAAAGAAAAAAACGAGTAATGTTAGATAATAAACCTCCTCTCTGTGGAGAAAGTTGGTGGATTTAGAGTTCTGTTTGTAGCTGGCTCGGCCCCTCCTGACACCGAAGGCTGGGATGCGGCATCCCCGCAGCCTCCCTGCTGGTCCACGGGGTCCAATGATCTGGTTCCAGAAGAAGAAGAAGAAAAAGAGGAAGAAGANAAGAGGAAGAAGAGGAAGAGGAAGAAGAAGAAGAGGAAGAAGAAGAAGAGGAAGAAGAAGAAGAAGATGATGACGACGATGACGACGACGATGACAAAGATGACAAAGATGACAAAGATGAAGACAACGAAGACGAAGAGGACAAAGACGACAAAGAAGACGACAACGAAGACGAAGATGAAGACAACGAAGACCACAACGAAGATGATGAAGATGAAGACGAAGTAGTTCCGGAGGATTTTGATATGCAGTCCTGGGAAAATTTCTTGCCTCAGCTGACAGGCTGGCTGAAAGCAGGAAGGTGCTCCCTCGGTTCTGCAGCGGTGAGAACGCGGGGCAGTGTGTGAGTCCTTGAACAAAAACTGTGCTGAAGAATTCGCCCGGCTTCTCTCTCCCGTCTCCTGGACCCAGCTTAAAGCTGCAGGACCCATTTCTGGGCAGTAAGGAGATGATAGGGGAATGCAATATTATCATAAAATCACCCCAAGACAGAGGTTAGGGAACGAAATGGTCTTTAAGGACCAACCCAACCCAACCCAACTCAACCCAACCCATTCCATATTCCCATGATTTAGCAACTGAATGATCACTGAGAGGTGTGGCCCTTCCTCTGCTCCCTCTCTGTATGAGGAATGGGCTGCTGGAAAGCCAAATCTTTAGCGAAGAGCAGGGAGTGCTGAGCTCCGACCTAGAAATTCCCCTTTATTCCATGAAAGGTGATATTTAGCCTGACTTAAGTTTTTTGCTGTTGCTTATACACAAGAAAAGATCTTCCTTTCGGCTTCCCTGCATTATTCTCCCAGGATAAAGCTGGGATATTTGTATTTGACTGTCCTGAACTGGTAGGAGTTCACAAAAACCTGGTTGTGGGCCCTCTTGGAGGTGACTGCAGCTGTGCTTTGCCCAGTGGAGGATGGATGAGAGTTTTTGATGATCTTTAAGGTAATTTCCAACCCATTCCATGCTCCTCTGCTAAACTGCAGCAGTTTAACATCAGTGGAGTGCAGGAGGATGTGACAGAGCACAGATCAGCTGCTGGAGTTTCTGCAGGGGCTTGTTAACAGCACAGCTGGCCCGTGACTGGCAAAGGGCCACCCCAGGACATGCCCAATGAATTATCTCCTATTTAATTCAGCAGGAGGAGTTTTTTATCTGCCGGGCACTGGAGATGAGGTTTGATGTCAGGAGTGGCAGAGCCCTGTAAGAGTGAACTGCCCGGAGATCAGTAATTCCAGAAATCTGCAGCCCTGAGTGCTGAGCCTGCAATAAGCAGCTTAGTGGGGGGGTTATTTGAACTTGTTTTATTTTGATTCATGCGTTTAGCCACTCGCTCAATTCATTACAAAGCGTCGCTCGTGGCTGGCTGCATTCCCAGCCTGGTTTCCCAGGGAAATGTAATACACGGGATTCACCTGGGGAGCTGTTTGTCTCATCCCTTGTACCTGTTCATCCACTTCACTGACCTGGAACAGGCAATGGAATTTGTTGGCCAAAGAAACTGTGGCTGCCCCATCCCTGGAAATGTCCAAGGCCAGGTTGGACGGGGCTTGGAACAACCTGGGATAGTGGGAGATGTCCCTGCCCACGGCAGAGGGGTGCAATGAGATGATTTTTAACATCCTTTCCAACCTCAACCAGTCTGGGATTTTATGAAAAGGAGTTTGAAGCCTTTAATGTGAGATTTGCTCGGTGAAACACCTGTCTGAGAGAGGGGAGCTCTTGTCAGCATTGCAGGGAGGCAGAGCAGGCAGCCATGGGATGGAGGTGAAGGGAATACAGACAGAAAGGAGGAGCTGGCAAGGCAGAGAAAGTCACAGGGAGATAGATCTGGGTGAATTTTGGTTCATACTGGGCTGGGGGAATTATGGAATGGCCTTGGAGAAATAAAAACCTGAGCTCTGGTGCCCGAGCTGTAGCTCTGGGGGTGTGGGAGGATGGGCAGGGAGTCTCATTGCATCATTAACAACTTGTCCAACTCCCCTCTGGATTCTCATCCCTGATTTTCCACAGTCATTAATACCAGTTCACTTTTGGGTGTGGGATCTGATGCCCCTACACCACTTTTCCAGCTGCAGTGCACTTCTGCCTGGTGATATTTTCCAGGCAGGTGAAATTTCCCTTGTTTCCCCCATTTTTTGCCTTTTCCAGCAGTGCATGCTGGTCAAACTGGGATTGGTTATCAGGAACGGTCTCAAGACGGAGGGAAAGTCAGGAAACTCCTTCCCTCCCCTCTGCTGCATCCATCACACACAAATCCATGCACAAACAGCCTGTGCTGGCTCTTTGCACACCTGCAGCATATCCAGGCATGGAGAAATCGATGTTTTCTGCACAAACTCACCATTTCTAGTTGTGCTGCTCAAGGCAGAAATGGAGATATCAGAGGCTTGTGCCTCCCCCTCACAGCCTGGAAAAATTCATCCTGGCTCCCTGCAATTACAGACATTCCGTGCTTACAGCAAGCTCAGAGCTTCTTACACCCTGAAATATCTCTGTTTCCTCAAAACAGCCACACTTTTCCCTAAAGCCGCTCACTCTGGGCTTGCACACCACTGATGGAGGTCTCCGAGCACTGTTTTCACTCTCTGAGTGTGAATCTTCATATTTAATATAAAATTTATGAAGAAATCATAGAATCACAGAATGATTTGGGTTGGAAGGAATCTGAAACTTCATTTTGTTTCCACCCCCTGCCGTCGGCAGGGAACCTTCCACTAACCAGGTTGCTGCAAGCTCTCGTGGCCTTGAACACTGAGGGATGGAGCATCCCTGGAATACCTAAAATAGACCCAAAATATCATTTAAATATAGATATTACATTAATTTTTCAAGTGGCATTAGGCATTTCCACAAACCTTGCCTGGTTTTAAGTGCGGCAGACAAAGAAAACACAAGGCAGATCTCCCAAAAATACACTCTCCAGGCATCTGCACACAACAGTTCCTGTGTGGGCGGACATGTGAGGAAAAAATCAATTTTCTGGAGGTTTCCTGTGGTGCCTGTCACCCCCTCAAGCTTAATTAAACACGAAAAATCCGTGCTCCACATCCCATCCGTCAGCCTAAAGACACAGTGACCGAGCTGGCGCTCCCCACGCCTCCGTCCTGCGGGTCAGGGAGGGCTGGAGGGATAAATTGCTCTGTGGTGACACCCTGATTTGGACACACGTGGTCTCCCTGCATCCAGCTGAACAATATTCCCTGCTCCTCTCCGGATCTTTCCAATTTCCTTGATTTTGGGGATTTAAATTTGCTTCTCTCCGTGTTTCTTAAGCTGGCTGGTTTTTCCTCTCTCACGTTTCAGGTCCGGACGCGGGTTGTTGTCTTCTGACCCGTCCTGGTTGCCAGCATCCCAAACACGTGTCAATATCAAGGATGTCAGGAAGCGTGGAAAGGTTGGACAACCGCGCTGTTCCCATCAATTTCCTCACTTCTGAGCCTCAAAAGCAGCACCAACAAAAGACCTTTTCTAGTGCTGCTGCAAGAAAAACCTGCAAAGCTTCTGAAGCAGGGGAGGGAGGGCAGCTGAGCAGGCACTGAGGGAGAAAAAGGGTCATCCAGGGGTGAAGTGCTGTGATCCGGGAGAGCTGAACACCTTTCCTGGCTGGATATTGATTTCTGTGCTCGTGCTCAAATCCAGACTTGTCTGGAGGAGCTCTGAGGGCAGCGTGGGGTTCTCCACTGCCCCAAGCCCTGGGCTGTGGTGAACGTGACCGTGGCCAGGTGGGGAGAGAGCTCAGACGTCCCTCTTTTGATGGAATTGGCTCTCTACAGGCAGGTAAAAATACCCAGGACTCCTTCTCTGCTTTGGGGATGACATTGATCCATCCACAGGACGATCCCTCCTCACTTGGGATATAAAATGGCTTTTCCCATCTGCTGATTCGCTGGACCACAACCCCCCTGAAATCAGAGGGGTGCAGGCCAGGTGTGTGTGAAGGGACAAGGTGACATTTTATCAGGGGCAGTGCAGAGTGTGAGGCTTTTGTCCCTGAATTCCAGCGTGTTACAAAGGGATGAGCCTTTCAACGGGTAATGAGTCCATAGTATGGATAAAAAGCAGGTGAGTCTCTTTTTTATCTCTTTTTTTTGGAGATAAAAGCTCATTTCAAGCTTCCTTTTCATCTTCCAGGAGAGGACTGGACAGGACAGAGATATCAGGTGACCACTGGCCAAGTGTCTGTCCCTTCTCCCAAGTAACAAGTGATGGGACAAGAGGAAACGGCCTCAGGTGGCCCCAGGGGAGATTTGGATTGGTTATTAGGGAAAACTTCTTCCCCAAAAGGTTTGTCAGGAAAAACGTCTTCCCCAAAAGGGATTCCAGGCCTTGGAACGGGCTGCCTGGGGAAGTGGCTGAGCCACCATCCCTGGAGGGATTGATGTGACACTTGGGGGCGTGATCGGGTGGTGGGCTCGGCTGTGCCAGGGGAACGGTTGGACTGGATGATCTTAGAGGGCTTTTCCCACCTAAATGATGCTATGATTTGGAAAAATTTCCTCACCAAAATGGCTGTCAAGCCCTGGAACAGGCTGCCCAGGGACGTGGCTGAGTCACCATCCCTGGAGGGATTTCAAAGATGTGTAGGTGTGACACGTGCGGACGTGGTTTTGTGGTGGCCTTTTCTGTGCTGCATTAATGGTCCTGCCTTTGCTGACCTCCAAAGCTGGCTCGAGGTGATTTGACCTCCTGGTCACCTCCTCTGCTGCCAAATTTCTGTCTGTTCTCCCTCTGAATGTCACCGAGTGGTGACACCAGTGCTCAGATAGTTCAGCAGAGTCTGGATACCACAGGAGAAGGAAGCAGGGATGGGTTCACCTCCCCTGGACAACCCCAAAAGAGGAAAGATGCAGGACTTGCACCAAAATGAATCATCCCAGAACTGAAGCAAGAGCCAAACAAGCAGGAGTAGCCTGAGGCGAAAATGTACCATCAGATATAAGAACAATGCAGCAGGGAAGGAGCGAGGGGAGGAGTGAAGGATCAGAGTCGTTTTTGGAGAGATAGGGAAAAGCAAGGGAGGGATTGTAAAGAAAGCTTATCTTGTTCCTGCCTGTTCTCCCACTGCCGTCGGGATTATGCAAATGAATCATTCAAGTAGATTTCCCTGGTAATTAAAAACTCTGCTCTTTTTAATTAAACTTTCCCTCCAGACTGAGGGGTTTTTTTGTTTTTAGTTCCCCCTCGAGAAACTAATCTTTACAAGACTTTTTCTTTTCCCTCCTCTTTTCTCTTCTTCTTCCTCTTTCTTTCCCTTCTCCCTCGGAATTGTCAAGGCCTGTCACAAACTGATCCGAGCACTGAGTTAAAACAAGAATTTGCTGGAGAAAGCAACAGGAGAAAACTTTGAATCTGGGTTGAGGCAGCAAGTGGGAGTCGGACTTCAGAGCGTGGGAATGACTTTAAGGGCTTGTGCACAGAAGCAGAAAGAAAATATCAGAGGAAATCCAAAGAAAGGCAGGATGGAAAAAAAAAAATTACAAGTTTGAGTGCTCCCAGCTCCTGAGATCTGGCTGGTAGGAGGTCTGCAGGGAGATATAATTAGCAGGAAAGTTGTAATGAACTCGAGGTGCTGGAATATTTAACTGCAGGTCATGAGAAATTGGCAGGGTTAAACCAGATGAACAATTACTGCACAGTATCACTTCCGAGAGTTTTTCTGCATTCCCAGCAGCTGATGGAATCATAGAATCTATGGAATCATAGAATCATGGAATACCCTGAGTTGGAAGGGACCCACAAGGATCACTGAAGTCCAGCTCCTGACCCTTCACAGGACACCCCAAGAATCCCACCACGGAGACAAGGTTTGCATTAAAGAGACTCAGATTCAAGGCTGGATTTGTGTTCTCCTGTTATCAATTTTCTTAGGATGAGGTGTTTCAGTGCGGGATGTGGGTGCCAGTGCTGTTGTCACTGTCACCACCATGTCCCACCCCTCGGAGGAATTTTTTCCCCTTCTCTCCTCTGGAGCAGACCCTTTGGAAATTGGAAGGGTAGGAAAGGAAAACGAAAGAAGAAAAGAGAAGAAAACCCACAGGGCTCTGAGCAACCTGGTATGGTGGAAGGTGTCCCTGCCCATGGCAGGGGGTGGAATGAGATGGTCTTAAAGGTCTCTTCCAACCCAAATCATTCCGGGATTCTGTGATTTGCCACCCGGAGTCATCTGAGCTTTCAATTCCCATGAGGATCTGGTGAATTATGCAAGGCCTGATAAAACTTGTCAAGAGCCTGGTCCTATGAAGACCTTTCACTTTGTCAGCCTCTGATTCTGGAGTTTAGAGCCAGGTTTTGATCCTCGTACTCCTGTGAGCACCTTGGATGTTGGGAGAGGGGGGTGATAATCGGAGTGATCTAATTTGGATGTTTTCATTTGAGTACAGTCAGTGAAGAGGAATCCAGTGGTCAGTGATGGTCAGGGCTTGGTGGATCTCACCCCGGATGAGATTCCTGCCTTTGGTATCACAGAATCATGGAATGGTTTGGATTGGAAGGGACTTTTAAGATCATCCAGTTCCAAGCCCCTGCCATGGGCAGGGACACCTCCCACTATGCCACGTTGCTCCAAGCCCCATCCAATCTGGCCTCGGACACTTCCAGGGATGGGGCAGCCACAGCTTCTCTGGGCAACCTGTGCCAGGCCCTCACCACCCTCATGGGGAAGAATTTCTTCCCAATATACCATCTAAACCTCCCCTTTTTCAAGAAAATTGCCCAGGATGCTTCATCTCGCGATGGGTTGGTGATCGTCCCCATGGCTGCAAAATAACCCCCAGGGAGTTGGGCCAAACCCAGGCTGCCTAAACTCAGGCTGAGCTCTGCTGCCACATCTCAGGTTGGTGTAAAATCCCTCTCCTCACAAATTCCTGAAGCCCAGGTGAGCTCCATGAATCTCTGCATCCCTCGTGGGCAGCGCATAGGGTAGGGTGAGGTGCTGGGTGGGCGATAACTCAACGCACGACCCTGTACAAGGCAAGACCTTCTTGCAAATATCCTGAGCCCTGCTCTGCTCTGCTCTTGGAAATTACAGCCTCTCTGCGGTGCCAAAGGAAGATCTATGGATCCCCATCCATGGCTGAGTATCCCCTGAGGAAAATGCAGCATTTCCATTTACCACCTCTTTAAATCTGCATCCTCTCCCCATCACAGGGAGGTAATTTTAGGCTCGATGCTTCATCTTCACAACACAAAGGCTCCTGGTTTTAAGTGCTACGCTTTTTTTTTTTTCCTTCCTTTTTGGTAAGGAATTTTCTGGTTTAATTTAATTTTTTTTTTTTGACAATGCCTTAAGATGATGCAGATGGGGAGTGTGTAAATGTACACAGACATGTTGGGAGGTGGCAGATAAAGAGCAGTGGAGACCTGTGCTCCATGAACAAAATGTTTTTTCAGGATCAATTGTAAAATCATACACTGGTTTAGCATGGAAGGGGCCTTAAAAATCATCTTGTCCCAACCCTCAGCCATGGGCAGAGACAGCTTCTGCTAGACCAGGTTGCTCAGCGTCCCATCCAGCCCAGATCATCAAATATTTTCCAAAAGTTTGGAGTTGTCAAGTGTGAGAAAGCAAAGGGAAGAGGTGGGAGGTTAGAGTGAGATCATCTTTTTAGTGTGGTGCAGAAAATCTTCATCAGACTTCAGGGAGAAGTGAAATTCTGCTCCAGTCAAAGTCAAACAACAGAAAGAACACCATTTTCAGCAACAAATGTCAGGCATTCAAAAATTTCTTTACAATGTTGAAAAGGACAGAATGTTTCAGTCCTTCGTCTGAAATTGCCTGTTTGGAATTTATCCCGTTCTTTTATCTGAAAATTTTATTTTAAGAACTGGAAAAAAAACCCCAAACCCCAACACAGAAATAAACCTCAAAAAGCAAAACACTGTGTTCTGATGTCACCGAAACAAACCTTTGCTTTCAGCTAAAGTTTTCTGTTCTGGTACCTTTGTTCAAAGTTTTCAGCATTTCTGGGGCTGTTCAGTTTCGAAATGGAAAAACCCAGTAAGGTCTGGAATTTCCCAGTGATTGGAAGGTCTGGTCCACTTTTAACTAAATCACTTCCCAGCTGCCAGTTTTATTCCCATCCACATCACGGATTATTTCTTTTGAACAGGTTTTCCTTGGGATTCATTAAAGGGGGTTGATAAAAAAAGAGGGAGAGTGACATTTTTACATGGGCAGACAGCGATAGGACAAGGGGGAATGGTTTTAAAATGAAAGAGGAGAAACTTAGATGGGAAATTGGGAAGAAATTCCTCCCTGTGAGGGTGGTGAGGCCCTGGAATGGAATTCCCAGAGAAGCTGTGGCTGCTCCATCCCTGGAAGTGTCCAGGGCCAAGTTGGACAGGACTTGAGTCAACCTGGTCCAGTGGAAGGTGTCCCTGCCCACGGAATTAAAAAATCTTGGATGTCCTTTCCAGCCTAAACCGATCCAGGACTCTTTCTCTCTTGATCTCACGTCACCTCCCTGAGCCCAAACCTCAAGAAAAATCATTCCCTTTTTTTTTTCCTGTTCTGGCCTCTCTTGATTAACTCTTGTACACGATGTTCTCTGAGAGGTGCCTGCTACTTTCCTGAGAAATGAACTGGAATAATTCATTCATTTGCATTCAGACGTCGCGGTGGAGACAGGAGAGGCTGACAAATGGATTCACACCGGCTGGTTAAATCCAGCACGGGAATAGGAAAAACCCAGGACAGGTTATTTTGCCAAGGGATCAAGAGGAGATCAAGTCCAAGAGAGGAATCTCCTTTAAAAGGAGCAAAACCCGCTGTTCAAGCGTGACAGTGAACAACAAAATTAATTCTTTTGTGTGCAAAATAGGTGGAAAGACTTTTCCCTCTTTCCCAAGAAGAAATCCTGGATTTCCCTGTGAGAGCCACCGACCCTTAGGAAGGGGGAATGTCACCAAATCCTCTTTAACAAGGTCACAGCCTGGTTCTGAAGGTCGTGGCTGCCAGGGTTGCTGATGGCAGGAAAGCTGAAGCTGATTAGTTGGGGAGATTTTTCACTTGTAAACCCATAACGCCGCCTTTCCATCCCATGAATGATTTAGGATTCTTGGATTTTAATTTGGCTTTTTTTTTCTACCCGGTTTAAAGATTCAGGACCAGTGGCAGAGACAAATAATCAGCTGATTAATCTCATGGAAAATCTAAAGATTTTCATTTATTCTTGTGACAGAATTGCTGCAGATTTTGGAGGAGGCAGAACCCAAAGTCTGGCAAGGCACCGACTTGGAAACTCAGAAAAAAAGGGTTTAATTTCAGGTGTGATCTCCAGGGTTTGGGTCCCAGAAGAGAACTCTGAGTGGATGAGGACAAAGAATCAGCCTGATGTAAATTTGGCAAATGAAGATTCTCAGGGGGCTGCAGCCAGTGGGGACAGGCTGGGAGAGCTGGGATTGTTCAGCGTGGAGAAGAGAAGGCTCCAGGGAGACATAAAAACCATTCCAGTGCCTAAAGAGGCTCCAAGAGAGCTGGAGAGGGACTTTGGATAAGGGATGGAGTGACAGGACAAGAGGGAATGGCTTCCCACTGCCAGAGGGCAGGGTTAGATGGGATATTGGGAAGAAATTCTTCCCCGGGAGGGTGGGGAGGCCCTGGCACAGGTTGCCCAGAGAAGCTGTGGCTGCCCCATCCCTGGAAGTGTCCAAAGCCAGGTTGGACAGAGCTTGGAGCAAGCTGGGATAGTGGGAGGTGTCTCTGGCCATGGCAGGGGTTTGGAATGAGATGATCTTTCAGGTCCCTTCCAACCAAACCATTCCATGATTCCCTGATCTATCCGTTGCCCACAGCTCTGGGAGCTCAAATGTTTTTCTTGTACCTTTGATTTCCTGGGATAAATGATGCCTGGTGCTCTCGTGCTGCTTTCTAACAGCTCCAACCCCAGGATTCCCACTGGCACAATTCAAATTATAAATAGAATTCCAGGATGGTTTTTGTGTCATTCTGCTGAATTTTTGTCATCTCTAATTCCATGTGGTTACCCTTAGTTACATAAATAAAGTTATTTTTTCCCCATAGAAATGCCATGTATTTCTATTAATGAATCTTTTCCTCTTCCTCTTAGGGAGAATCAAACAGATGGGATTTATTTTTTAAGCATTTAAACATTATCAAATTTTGATAACAAATAATTGCTTCATATTTAAACAGTGCTGGAGCAAAAAAGCAGGTGCTGGGGAGTTCCATCCTCCAAGCACAACGGTGGGACGTTAAGTCCTGATCTTCTTGCAAGGTCACACTCCAGACAGACATTACTGAAATTAGTGGGTCCTGAGGGGACTTTTAAGATGCTGGACTGGTGGCATTTGAGCTTGGAAAATGAATGTGAGAGGAGGATCAGGAAGTGCTTCTCCCTTCCCTGCTAAATAGTGACACTTCATTTTTCTTTTCGAAAAGCTTTTTCTAGAAATCAATGAGCTCGAGCTCCCCGTGAGGAGCTTCTGTGAGGTGGCAAAATCTGCGACTGCAAAGTCCAACTTATCTCAGGGACTGAGCAAAGGTGAAAGATAAGAACTTGCCCTTGGCAATGACTGGGATCAGACTCTGAGGGAATGGAATGAAAGGAGAATATTCCTGGCCGGGAAGGACTTTGGTGGAGGGAGGGAGGAAAGAGCACTCGAGCCTTTTGTCTCTCACAAGATGTGTTGCAATAGGAAATAAAACTCTGTCACTTTTGCCAAGCCTTCTCCTTCTTCTCCTTCTCCTTCTCCTTCTCCTTCTCCTTCTCCTTCTCCTTCTCCTTCTCCTTCTCCTTCTCCTTCTCCTTCTCCTTCTCCTTCTCCTCCTTCTCCTTCCCTTTCCCCTTCCCCTTCCCCTTCCCCTTCTTTTCCTTTCTCTCTTCCCTTCCCTTTCTTTTCCTTCCTTGGCTTCCTCTCCCAGCAGGAACTTGGAGGGGAATTGACCACAGATTGTTTTTTCTCCCTTTTTTTCTGTAGAAATAAAAGATTTCTCCAGAATTAATCTTCATCAATAAACTTTCCTCGACAATAACTGGGAGAGGATGAAAACTGCTTCCTCACAGACTCTGTACCATGGCCGTGCTGTCCTGTGAGATGTTTCAAAGTGGTTTATATTGCTACATTTTTGGCTGAATTCAGGTTTTAGTTTTGATTGCTGGGAAGAAACAGCTGCAGGAAAAGGGGATCCAGCTGTTTCCTGGCTCTCCATTTTATTTGGATGACACTGGATTAACTCTGAAGTCCTGCACTGAATTCAGCAGCTCCTTTAAGTGCGGGTTTCTTTAGGACTCATTTATTTGAGAGCCCTCTCGTTTTTCTCCCCAGAAAAGGCTCTTGGCCTGATCCCTGTGGAAATTTGATCTTTTCTGTGCTTCTTGGCATCAGGTCTGATATTAATAACCCAGAGCTGGACTCTCCTTGATTTCAAAGAGTCACTACTTGAATGGCAGCTGCTCCTGGCTCTGATGTTACATCCCAGATGTGACATGGATAAAACCCACACTGGGATTGGACGAATCACTGGCTTTTATTGAGGAAACCATTAGGGACGAGGTGGGAGATGCTTTTCTGTGCTGCAGACAGCAGGACCTCACTCACTGCACATCCTCTGGCTGAACTAATGAATGAAACAGCCAGAGGTCCATTAATTGACAGCTACGAGCCCTGCCCTGACTTGTCCTTGCAGTGAGTTTGACTTTGGCTGTCTCCGGGCTATTCCACAAGATTTTTCCTCACACTGAGGAATAATTGAGATGGAAGTGGGTAAATCTGCTCCGTGGGGATTTTACACAGCTGCTCTGAAGGATCCTCCCAGCTCCGATCCCATCTGTGTCCTGCCAATCCGTGGGGCGGGCACTGCCCAAAGCAGATGCTGGTGCTCCCATCCCCTGTGGAATTGGTGACAGCGCTGTCCTAGAAAGGTGATAAGTCAATAATGTCCTCTCCAGCAGCAGGGAGAACGATTTGGAGAGGAATTTGGTCTGTGCCGTGGGAAGCAGGATGCAATGTGAGCAAAGCACAGATGATGGCAGCAAAGTATAAACCCAGGAAAATACCAATTGCATTTAATAAAGAGCTGAGAAACTTATTAAGAAGTTTCTGGGAAGCTGATCTTTGGGATCCCTATTGGAAATAAATCCTTCTGAATACACCTGCCTGCAGGATGGCAAATTTCTGTCACTACAACAGAACCAAGAAAAATATTTTACAAGAAAAATATTTGCTCGTACCAGGAGCTCACAGTGGATAGAGAGGTGTAATTGTTCCCGTGCTAATTAATACAGTTCTAACACAGTCCCCAAGGAATTCATTCCCATTTTCTTTTCTGCTGCTAGGAGTTTGTGACTGCCAAAATCCTCTTGCTTTCAGAGAAATTACAACTTCGGGAATACATTTGGGATCACCGGGAATGTGTTTATTCATGGAGTGAATTGGTGTTTGGTGCTGTTTCTTGCCTGGGTAATTTTTCCTGAGTTCCCATGCATTGGAAGTGTCCAAGACCAGGTTGGACAGAGCTTGGAGCAACCTGGGATAGGGGAAGGTGTCCCTGTCTGGAGCAGGGAGTTGGAACTGGATGTTCCTTGAGAATTTTTTTGGTTGGAAGGGACCTTAAAGATCATCTCATTCCAACCCCTGCCACGGGCAGGGACACCTCCCATGAGACCAGGTTGCTCCAAGCCCCATCCAGCCTGGCCTTGGATACTTCCAGGGGTGAGACTTCTCTGGTCAACCTGTGCCAGGGCCTCCCCACCCTCCCAGGGAAGAATTTCTTCCTAATATCCCATCTAAACCTGCCCTCCTTCAGCTTAAGGCCATTCCTCTTGTCCTACCTCTGAATGTCCTTATCCAAAGTCCCTCTCCAGCTTTTTAGGAGCCCCTTTAGGCACCGGAAGGGGCTCTAAGATCTCCCTGAAGTCTTCTCTTCTCCGGGCTGAACATCCCCACCTCTCCCAGTCTGCGAGAATGAAACAAACCGTGCTCCTCCAGTAGCACAGCGTGACCGTGGGGACAATTTTGCAGACATGCAGAGCCTTTGGAGCAGTTATTCCTTGCTGGATCCGCAGTCCCGTGGCTCAGCAAGCAGCACCAACTTCCCGAGCTCCGCTAACAGATGTAACGAGCCGCCCTGGAGCTGTCAAGTCACTTTGTATCTCCATGATGTGGGATCATCCGAGAGCTCGCTCAGTGCCTGGCAACCGCGATGGGTGTTAAGAGCCGCGGTGAACGGGCTGCTTAACTTGACAACCAACAACACCCCCCGGCCTTTCCGTGTCTGTCACTGTCTGAATAAAACATTTTGTCAAAGGCGTGATTTCGGAACAAGTCGCCTGTGTCACCTGCTCTGAGGCAGAGCCGAGGGAAAGGCTGGGAGACAGCGAAACCCTGCTGGAACGGGAGCTGAGTCAGCCTTAATTTTGACAAGGTAGGGGAAAATCCGGGTGAGAGTGAAAGGTTTTGGCAAAAAGTGAGAGTTGTGTTTGTATGGGATGGATGGATGGAGGGATGGATGGGTGGAGGGATGGATGGATGGGTGGATGGATGGATCGTTGGATGGATGGATGGAAGGATGGATGGATGGATGGAAGGATGGATGGACGGATGGATGGNAAGGATGGAAGCATGGATGGACGGATGGAGGGATGGATGGATGGAGGGATGGATGGATGGGTGGATGGATGGATGGGTGGATGGATGGATCGTTGGATGGATGGATGGAAGGATGGATGGATGGACGGATGGATGGATGGACGGATGGATGGATGGATGGATGGATGGATGGATGGGTGGATGGATGGATGGGTGGATGGCAAAAGGCATGGGCTGGTCCAAGAGGAGCAAATGGCACCACTTTCCAGAGGAACAGATGGGTCTCATCAGTGATGTCGCAGTGGGAAGGTGGGACTGGCAGTGGGATGCTCAGCCCACCCTGTCCTCCCACATGGGATCATTCCTGGAGTACCTCAGATCTGAGCTGCTCTGGCTGCTCCAAGGACCTCGGGGACTGCCTCAGAACAGTCCAGGTCCACAGCTCAACATGTCAGGGGCCAAGTCTACAATGATAAAAGTTCTTATCTCTTATCTCCATTGAGACTAGACAGCGAAATCCAGCTGAAGGCCACCCTCAGTCCTCACTGGTAGGTGAAGGTAGTCCTGGATTTAAAGTTGGTCTTGGGTCCCTCATTAATTTCAAGGCAACAGCTGAAGACTAAGCCAAAGCAACTTTCCAACAGTCCTGTGGGCTCCTCATGGAGGGGAAAAAACCAGTTCCTGATGGAACAGCTGCACAGCGGTGGAAACTGGACCAGCTGAACATCGCGTTCCCAGTAAGTCAGAGTCACGAAACAGTTTGTGTTGGAAGGGATTTTAAAGATCATCTTGTTCAAAGCTCCTGCCATGGGCAGGGACACCTCCCACTATCCCACATTGCTCCAAGTTCCATCCAACATGGCCTTGGACACTTCCAGGGATCCAGGGGCAGCCACAGCTTCTCTGGACAACCTGTGCCAGGGCCTCACCACCCTCACAGGCACAATATCCCATCTAACCCTGCCCTCTGGCAGTGGGAAGCCATTCCCTGTGTCCTGACGCTCCATCCCTTAT
>VZTA01012188.1:67038-129397 GCA_013398855.1 Mohoua ochrocephala | reverse complement strand
TGTTCTGTGACTGTGAGAGAGAAGGGAAAGACAAAAATCTGCATTCTGCTGTTCAGCAGAGCACTTAAAACATTAATGTACCAAAATCCCAAGACTGAGAGAAAATTGCAATACCAAAGAATAATATGTAATAGCCTTTGGCAGATCTTCACAGCTGCAGGGTTTCTAATGGCAAAAACAACAAAAAAAAGCAGTGCACCCTATAGTCCTGGACTATTTTTCCTGGGGCATCTGTGTATTTGCCAGTGAGGAGAGTCTGCACGGATTTTTTGTCTCTAATTTGATATTTTTATTGTAATCCTTGGTTTTTTTCTTTTAATGGTTGTGTGTAAAGCCATATAAGCAACAGCAAAATCTTTAAAACTGTTAGGGGGAAAAATATTCTAATGATTGAAACACCTCTAAAACTTAGCTTAGGGAATATGCTCCTCAGTGTCTCCTCAGTGTCTGTACTGTTTGAGTCCTGAAGAACCTAAAATAGTCAAATGTCAACTAATTGTACACTGTGTGCGCAGAAATGTTACGACTTTAGTTCATCAGAACTTTTCCTTAAGGCTGCATGGCAATTTCTTAATTGCTGGAAGGAGAAGTGAATGTAACATGAGATCTACTGGGAAAAAAGTGATGATCCTGGTTCATCATCAATTCAGGATTTACTAGGAGTTTGGTATTAAAATAGTTATTTGGCTCTAAATTAAAGATTTTATTACGCTGAGTTGTAAGCCTTTAGTTGTGGCTTATAATTCAACTGACAGAAGCTTTCTTAGAGCTTTCTTGGGATTTAAAAGGATTTATTAACTTTGTATTAATCCTACAGTTTAACTAATTAGATTATTTGATTCAAATACAATATTGAAGTCAGCTTTCTGGATTGGCCTTGATTTGATTGCTGTGCTGCTTTATTCCTGATTTAATGTACAGTTATTTGCATTAGTTCTTGGGGTTTGGTTTGGTTTTGTTTTTTTACACTCCCTCTATTGAATTCTGTTTAAAAATATATTTATAATAGGTTATATTTCTTTCAAGAAAAGTGGAATTTCTGAAGGCTTGGTTAAAACCCTGAACTAGTTTTGTTTCATTGGACATATGCTTTCTCGTAGTGACAAAACCCGAGGACAAACTCAGCAGCAAGCTTGGACACGCTTCCACTGAGTAGCAGATATGTCCCAGCTTGTAAGAAGTAAAGAATTTACATCACCTTGTGTTTACTGAGTCTGCAGGCATTAAAAATTTTGCCATTGATTTCATTGTAACAGAAGCTTCATCCACTCATAACTTTATCCATTTCTATTTAGGTATTCGTTCACTCATAATTTTAGGTTATTTTTCATTAATATCTGAATTCCAAATAATCTTTAGAGTTTTCGGTCATCCTTGGGACTGTGTTGCTGCACTGTGTCTGTGTTTATTCCACGAGGGCAGGATTTTATTCAAGAAATGTGAATGTGATAGAATCCTGCTCATAAAGTGGGGAAAGAATCTAATAGCCACGAGTCCTATTTCTTATACTGTTGGTTTTTCTGAGGTTTTTTAGTATCCACTGTAACACTGAAAATAGATGAAGAATATGCAGGTTTAGAGGACAAGTTTTCTGACCAACTCTGTTCATAAATTTGGAAGAATCTGGCAAAAGAAATAATTTGCTGAACAGTTTTCTGCATTGAGTATTCTTCAGTATAAATGTTCTTGCCTGTGCCCCAGGGAGGAAGGTTTGGAGGATTGTGAACCTGGCTGAAGGGACACTGTGTCAGCGTGGCTTCCTTTGTGCTGCAAGTGCAGTGGCTCTTAGCAGAAGCGATGCACTGCCCTTGCCAGAGCGGTCCAGAATAAAAAAACCACTTCACTGAAGAAAGGACATTTTTCACAGTTGAATATCTGAGTGTATAATGCTAAGATCTCATCAATGTCTCTTCTTTCAGAGACAATGTTTGGTTATTGCTGCTAATGACAGGGAGTTATAAATACTGGCTGTTCAATGAATATTGCCAACTCTATGCTGCACTGGGGGGAGGAGGGTGGATTTTTTTGATGCATTGAGAGCTTTGTGACTGTTGGTTTGAAGGTCACAGGTCCAAACAGCAGAGAGAAAAGACTGTCAGGGCATATGGGTGGAGAGAATTTCTGAAGGCTCTGATGAAATGTTTTCTTCTCAGATTCTTCTTCAGCTTATTAGTAACTATTTTCTGAGTCAAACAAGCATTTGTGATTCAGTAGCATTTTATCCTACTGCATTTTACTATGTGGCTTCATGGCAATCAAAGCAGCTGAAAATCGAACTTTTGTTAAATTAAAGCAGAAAGAAACATTTGAAGGACAATGATGTTTTTGTTCCCTAGTTTGTCTTTATTTTTATCTCCAGCTATAACAAAGTTATTTATATAATAAAATATACTCTTTCATGGTATAGAAATTGTTGCTTCGATACATCTTTACTATTGTGTCTACAGCTATAGGACGCTGATTTCAACACAAGAATTAAAATTCATGAAGGAAGCATAATGGACACTCTTTTGAATGGTTAGAATACTCTTAAGGTGCTAGTCAATGAAATGCTAATAGAAGTTTAATTCAAAAACTTGAAAAGATGCATCTCAAGATAGAAAGAGGTCCTTCAGCTGCAGTTTTTGAATTAGTTCTTGATGTCAATGATAGTACGCTGGTTTATGTCAGAAAAGCTTCTTTCTTACATTCAGCAACCAATGTCTAAAGCATTAACTGTATCTAAGAGTCAGCTACTATTAGGGCTATTCAAAAATTGAATAATACAGCACCTGCTTTAAAATGGGTAGAACTCCACACAATGTGATGGTTGAAGAAGAGCTTATAAAAATAATTTTATAAAGAAAAATATTTGTATTTACCTGTTATGAAGTAGTACTTCTGTGGGTGCTTGAATTTTATGATTTGTTATCTTTTCTAAGCAGAGAAACTACTCTTTGCAATTGCTAACCAGTAGCTGAGTAAAATAATTGATTCAAATGTTTTTTGTAATTAAAGATGATAATCTTTTCATACCTTATTACTAATGTCATACAATATGCTGACCATTAATTCCGTGCTTTGGGCAATTGGAAGAGTATTTTCCCTCATAATTATTTTTGTATCTTTTCTAGGGAAGAAATAGAAAAAAAAATAGGACCATATGTCTGTGAATTCCCTGGTTACTTTTCGTACTTTAGACAGAAAGAAACGTTCAGTCTGGCAGCAGCCAATGTGGTATTTTTCAGTATTAGAGCCAACTGAAGGAGTTCACCTCCATGTTTGCTGCCAGAACATTCTTGGTTACACATCCAGTCAGTTCAACAAGCAGCATTCACTGTGAGTGAGTGAGTTTGGTACTTTTTGAGGTGTCCAGGCAGACAGAGGGGACTAAAATGTTCTTAAGAGCCATCTCCAGGCAGTAACTGAATAGAATATCATGGACAGAGCAGAGATTTGCATCCGGGGGTCAAGGGCCACTTTGCTGATGTGGCTTTTGTGCTCTGGCCTGTCCACAGAGCTCAGCTTGCACCGGTGGAACTTCTCCCAGAAAGGTTTCCCAGAGGTTGTGTGTGTTCAGAAGGCAGCTCTGCCCTGCTGCTCTGTCCCCTTGTGCCTGTCTCTAGTTCTGAGGGCGGGAGGGTCACCTTGGGAAGTGTCACTTTTGGTTTCACCTCTGTCAAGGGATGCCAGTTTTACACCTTTACCTTTATTTCTCTTGGTTGCTTCAGGGAAATGCACCACTACAAACGGGTCTTTATTTTACTTTATTTCTCTTGTCCAGTCTTCTATAGTACAAGAGATTTAAACTAATTAAAAAACCCCTCAAAATACAGCCCCAAGAGAAGTAAAGAAAAAAAAATAAAAACCATGCTTGGAGCCCATCACTAACAAGAAATACAAAACCCATATAAAACAGCTTCCTAGTTTATGTGTCATAACATTTTCTCTTCCTGTAGTTTAAAAGTTAGGATGCAAGACTGTCGTGGAGAGAGAACAGCTCATGAACAACTGAGTGAATGAGTTCTATATTGCAGTAGTGAATTTTACATCATTTAGTGAAATACTGTGATAAACCCACATTATTAAATATTATGCTGCAAAAATGCAATGAAGAACTATTCATGTGATTAGCATTTTCTTACTGCATACCGAGCACTGCTTTATTGAAAAATCTTTACTATTATAGAACAATTTTCATTTCATAAGAATACATCCATCAGAAGAAAAATGCTATAAAGGTTAGATATGACTAAATGGCTCAAAATTTAGCAGCTCATTGTGTGCAGAAGAAAGGACAGTGGGGGATAAAGAACAGGAAAGAACAAAGTGATTTGTATACACAAAGGCCTAAACAAAGAACACTGGTCAGAATATGAAATGTGACCTGAAAGTCATCACAGTTGCATTTCCCCTCCGAGCCGTTTTAAATTCGATGAGTTAAGTAGATTTGTTGAAATGATTTCATGAATAAACCTCTTCCTCTATTTTTTCTCAGGTAATTTTGTGGAGTTGTGGGTATTAAAATACTTTAGAGGAGAAATTTTTAATGCTTTCAGATGCATCGTCAGACTGTTAATGCCGTGTTACATCAGCAGGTAATGCCACATGGAAAGCACGGGCTTAGAGGTTTCTGGGGCCCAAAAAACCCAGTAGCCAAGGGCCATTGTTGAAATTGATGAATGAATGTCAGCTTCTGATCATTTCATATCAGGGGAGTTCTTCCTGCACTTTAGCAAAAATACGTACCTGAGCTTCTTGGGATGTGAAAAACAGAATGAGTCCTCTAGAAATTCCAGACTCAAACAGAAGGTAAGAAAAATACTGGAATCAAATGCCAATGTAATTACTGTTGAGGTGGGGGTTTTTTGGGTTATTTTTGACAGCTCCAGTACAGTGGTTGTAGTTGTATACCAAGGGTGAGTTGGGTGGGGTGGGGTGGGGTGGGGTGGGCATTTATTCTTAGGTTTTTGGAATAATCTCCTGTAGGAAGGAATTTGGAATGGCTGGAATCTGTCTGCCTGTCTGTTTTAATTTTTAAATATCATTATTTTATATAAGCTGCAAGAAACCATTGCGTGCATGGTAAGCTGCTTACTAAAAAATCCTTATAAAAAATAGATGCTGTGAATTTATGGTAGTTGCACAACAAACGCTCACATTTTTCACATATTTGAACTCATTTGATAAAAACAATTTCCTTCCTAACTCAAAGACCGCACAGGGCAATTTTCAGTGGCAGTGATGATTTTTGGGCTCTTAAAACCAGGTTAAATTATAAAAATACTGTTCCTGGCTATTTGGGGTGGTCATGGCTGTTGTGACCCAGCTGTTCCGTTGTCACATCCGTGCAATCAAAGGACAGGACAGAGACCAGCTTTTGGATGTAATTATCTTTGTGTTTTCCTGTCAACTCCATTGTCGTATTACTGAATTGCCTTACAGGTGATCATATTTACCTATACAGGAATTAAAATGTTTTTTTTCCCATTTTAACAGCTGAAGAAATGAGTCAGAATAGGAGTAATAAGTCTGCCATCAAGTGAGACATTAATAAAAGAAATGGAACCAGCTTTTTATATCCCAGACTCGTATCTTTGCCTAGGGGTAGTGAATGTACCCCTTGAATTGACTCACTCTCCTAAACCATGAAAAGCAAAGATGTGGTACGTGGCTTAATATACCCTGCTCTCCCTCCTGCCTCTGCTGAGGGACAAATACACCAGAAATGTCTGATAGACCATATTGCTTTTCTGTCCCATGTCCCTGTAGGAAATAAAAACATCCAAGCAGCATAATTTTCCTGGTTTTCATGCATAGACAGCATGGCTGCCTGCTTTTCTTTCTGATCTTGTCTCAGTGGCACGTTGCAGCAAGGATAAGGCAGCAGAGAACTGAGATTGAGAAATACAGCTTCACTTTTCATGGGGGTTGCATTTGTTGCTAAGCTGCTTCTGAGAAAGTGTCATGTACATACAGAACTAGTGGCACTGGAGTTAGCACAGAGAACTTTGTCACTGATTTCAAAGGCTCAAAAAAGCAAAGAGGAGGAAGAAGTTAATCAAAGATCAGTTCCCAGGACTATTAGCTTTGGCTCTGACCACAGAGGTCATTGCACTGTCAGTTTTCTTTCTTCATCATCTCTCAGTCGGGTCTGTACTCACCTTTACAAGAGGAATGAGTTGTGTGAAACATAAGATAAGTCTGAAATATCAAAGCCTTTCAATTTAATGTCAGCCTCTGTTTTTCCTTTAGGTGACAAGGTTAAAGGGGAGTCTCAAAACTCCAATGACTTACTTTACTTTCCTTCCTGTTAACTAAAAGGCCATTATTTAAGAACTAAGTGACTGACCCACATAGCAAAGCTTATTAATAATCATTTTGTGAACAGGACTCTGTAATATTTTTCCTAGGTATCCAGAAATTAATTTGATATTAATGATGTGATTCCAAGGTCACAGTAAAATCTTTTGCTTGTGTATAATTAGACTAGAGACAGTAAATGAGATAGAGAAAAGCAAGACTTCTTACAGCTTGATTTGTATTCACTCCTACCAGCCCTAGCCCTGTCTGTCTTTGATTTTAGTGGAGTTACTGTTGATGAATAATCGTGAATATTATGCTTTGCAAAACACCTGTGAACAAATCTGTGGCCAGGCTCATCCTGCACTTTGCAAACATCTGGACCAAAGGCTCAGGCTTGCAAACTCTTAAGCACAGAAGCATAACTTTCCATGTGAATCACCATATTGATATTTATGAGCCAATTTAGATGAAACTTTACAGCCTTTACACAATGCCCAAGATCCTAATACAAGTGCAGTTGGAAAGGACCATTTTGTTATTCCAGGAGTCTCCAGATATTTCCACAGTGAAGATTACTTCAGTCAGATATTCTTGGGAGAGGTGGGGCACTGTGACCTAAATCAGCCTCACTCTGGGAAGGTACAGGGACAGTCTTGGGCTTCTCAATTATGTGGATCTGTGGGGGTTTTCTCAGATCTCCAGCACTCTTCCTGCCTACAGATAACTTCTGCTGGGCTACAGCTCTTCTTAATATACATACAGCTTTCATTTGCTTTCTGCAGAGGAGTAATTAGCTAGTAAGAGAGATTTGCATTTTTTTTTCCTTTAGAGGAGCATGTTATAAGACTTCATGACATGTTCAGGCTTAGCTTGAAAGCTCTTACACCAGGGAATCTGTAATACTTTAGACTGGGTTTTCTGAACCGATTTTGTGTTGCAGTGTGCAGAGGATTACACCTTAATTTTGAGTAACCATTACATGAATGGTCATTGCAAAGAAACACTGTGTTCAGTGGTATTACTTGCACAAAGAGGGATTCTTACGATCAAAACCAGTTTGAGATTCTTGGGATTCTTGGGGAGCAAACGCCCCAGAGGTTTACACTGAATCCTTTAATATAGTACTGTTTGCTTTGGATCAGAGCTCTCATCAGGATTAACTGCAGGTCACGTGTAAAAAGTGAGCAAACAAAATGAGAAATAGAGATTTCTAAAAAGGTGAGAGTGTTTTATGTCATTTTGGCGACTCCTGGGTTCTGGGGATTTAACTCAAAGACCTCCCTTTCTTCCTTGCTATCTTTTCTGTTTGTTTTGTGATCCTGAGGAGATTTTTATTCATTCCGTGCCTTTGTAGAAATTGTGGAGACCCTGGGCCACACGGTGATGGTCCTTTTGATGTTTTCTTGGCACACAAACATGGTTTCTGCAGCTCACCAGCACTGTCATTAGCAGTGCACTTGACTCAGCTTCTGTCACTTCAAGATTTCTGCACTTACCCAGCATTTAAAATCTACATTTAAAGTAAAACTTCCCTATAAGTCCCCGGAATACATCTCTCTGTGTATGTTCTGGAGGGAACATGCATAGCAAAGGTTGTCCAGGGAATTATTAGAAACAGCTGACTGCTCTGTGTTTATCATTGTCATCAAATACTTGCAAATAGTGTGGGATTAAAAACAATACAGCAAATCAACTCCTCTGCTTTGTTGCCTCAAAAAGCTGCACAAACCCAAATTACATTTGTTATTTGATGAAAGACCATTTCCAGCCAAAATGGATCCATTTATCTTGAAAAAAAAACGTATTTTGGTCCTTGTTTGGTGAAAACTGTATTAAAGACTGAAATGCAGAGTCTCTTTTTCCTTTGTGGATAGATGTCAGTCAGTGCCATGGCAGTTTGGAACATGGTGAATGTTAGGCTGATGGAATAGTACAAATGGTTGCTATGTGATATTGGCTTTTTAAAATGTTATTGTAGTGTGTTTGTTATGCCAATAAATCTATTCGAGCATAATACAGCTTCCGATACAGAATTCAATGGCAAGTGCTAAAATCTCAAACTCCTGAAATACTTAATGGGTTGGTGGTTTTGGTTTTGGGGTCCTTTGTTTTGCTTTGTTTTATTGTTTGGGGTTTTTTTTTTGCCTCAAAAGATTCACTGGGCTGGTACTGACGATTTGATATATTTGGAGGAACAAAATGTGCAGACAGGTGTGCACTTGCTTCATTGAAATTTAAATTAGTTATGAATTCTCAGGAATGAAATCAGCCCTTTCTGTCAGGAGTGTCTTGTGGAATTTCCCACAGAAATGCAGTTGCAAGTGCCTGTGGTGAAGTGAGTGTTTGTTTTTGGAGAGAACTGAAATCGTAACGCAGTCAGAAGGTTGCCTGTAATGTATATTTAATTGCTATCGTGGAGGCCAATTTTCTTTTATGTATTTGGAGGCATATTTTATGGTTAATTTGTTTTAAAGTGTACAGAAATTCCAAGCATTGCTTTCCCAGTCCCCACATAAAATCCTTGATGAGGTGGTGCACAGGGAGCTCCTTAGCGCTCAGGAGGAAGTCAGGCCGCCTCGTCTGTTGGTTGAGGTTTTGAGTGGTCAGTATTTCATGTTCTGTTGAAGCCTCTGGCAGCACAGTTTCTTCTCTTTCTCTCTGTCAAGGATTTCTAATTCTGGGCAGCCGTTCAGCCACACACTGTTATTTTTCATTTCAAAGAGCTTTTCCAGCCATCCTCTCTTGTTTTGTTTCACCTATTTCTGTAACCTGTACTTGAGATGGAGAATTTTGGCTGTAGTTCTTAGACTTCAGTGCTGAGAGACTAAAACACAGGCTCTGATTAGCTTTAGAGGTTGTCTCTAAGACATGTTTTTAAAAATTTAAATTCTACCTAGTCTGGATGCTTATCTGTCCTGTAGTAGGAGAGGTAGATGCAAATGAGACACTTGAGTCCATGACTACTTCCCAGTAAAACCTTATCATTTAGAGTTGAGCAAATTATTTCGCCTCTCACATTAAACAGAGTAGCAGTAGAGTGCATTTTAAATGGATTAAGAACTGGCTGATTGACAGACCTTAAAATGTACCTGTCAGTGGGAACTTAAAATGTCGTGAGAATGGTTTGAATGGGGCTCCCCATGGGGGAGCTGTGGGTCCCACACTACCCAGTTTGCTCATTAGTGAGTTCAGAGTGAATCCCTGCCGCTAAAATTTCCTGTAAATAATGCTAAGATCCTCATGAGAGTAAAAATAATCTGTATGTCTATGTCATGTAGAGAAACAATATATGCACTCCAGGATTATTGGGTATTTCTTTTAAAACCTGTAGTCCTAGGAAAGAAATGATTGTGCTACAGTCCGACTGCTGTGTTGTGTTTTAGAAACCAGTGGCTCTGAGAAAGGTTCACCTGGAGTGATGAGCAAGGACGTGCCAGTTTCTAGTGCAATGTTCTGGCAAAAAAAAACAGCTCAGGGAAGCGGTACCAGCACACAGCTCCTGCAGCTGTTGAGCAGGAGTCGAAGCAGAGAGATGACTTCCAGCTCAGGATGTGGAATTGGCAGGTTCAATACAGGAATGCTGTTTCCAGTTGAGAGGTCCCCAGCTTTGGAAGCATTTTTGAGGGGAGCTGGGTGATGGAATATAAAATCTTTAAGGAGAAGATGGATTAAATAAAGGGCTTTTTCTGTATCCTGACTGAATATTATTCAGTTACTAGATGAAAAGGTTTTCTGCCAAACTGACTATGAACAAAAGCTGCTTCTACTCAGTTTGGAAGGATCCCTGACCAGTTTCTGTCTGCTTTCAAATGCCTGGGCTGAGAAACACAGAGGACTTCAGCTACGGGGCAGGTAATGTATTGGTCTGGACTGGGGCTTGAATGCAAGTAGACATATTGTTCATCTCTGCTCGTGTAATGAATGTACAGAAGTTATAGCACCTGCAAAAAGGTGACATTAAAAAGTAAATTCATTTGCCATTTAGGATTCCGAGTGTTGAGGAAGTAATTGGGGGCTTTCAGGATCACAGTTTTCGCTTCAGGTCCTGAGGAATTGAACACATTTATTTGGAAGACTGAAGGCTCAGTTCTTCATGCTGATGACCCAAAAGAAGTTGATTATACTCTTCTGAAAATTCATCCATATCCACCACCAAGTGAAGCCTTTTTTACTGCGTTATTGTGTCACATTTTGACAACTAAATAATTCTGAACACTATTCTCCCAGAGAAGTAGAAGAGAAAATGTCTCATAATGATCGGCATCTCTCTATCTACTAAGTGCAGAGCACATTAAAGTGATAGATGACTTCGGTACAAGTTCCTGAAAGTGGAAGGTTCATTCAGGGAATGTTGCCAGTAGCTCAGTGTGGTGAAAGGCCAGGGTTCAGGAACATAGCCTGGCCAAGTGACCTGCCATAGACTTTGTGTTCTTTGAAAAAATCACAATAAAACCCCAAAACCAAAGCAAGCACATGGGCATTATATTGTCATTATTGTTATAATTCACATGCTGATTATATCTTCAAATGCACTAAAGAAATCATGGGTTAATCAGGATGTTGAAGTATCAAGGTGCATTTTTTGGTTGTCAGAATCCGTCCCCTTCCATTTACACGCCTTGGGCAAGGCTCCTGCAGTGAACGTCTCTTCTCTGAAGACTCCTCCTGAATGAATGAAGGAGAACAAGGAGGAGAAACTTGCACCTTGCCTTTGTTCATGTTCTTTGTAGCTGTGAACTTTTTTCCTAAGACAAGGAACAATTGAATTGTTTTTTGTTCCTGTAAGGCTTGGCTACTCTTCGCAGAACGCACAGAAAACTGCAACTTGTTTTTTGTTACTGAAAGATCTGGGTTGTTGAACAGCTGTCAGACTTGCTTTTATCCTATTACATGTTCTCAGGGAGTTGAAAGTGCAGTTTGACATCTCGGGGGAAAAAAACCTAAAACCTCACTTTCAAATGTTTCTTTCTATCTTTCATGTTCCCAGAATGGCTTTTTTTCCCCCTCTTTTTTTTTTAAATCATAAGAGCCATGTAGACTGTTTCTCTTTAGGCCCAGTCTGTATGTTTGTGTGCTAGAGTATTGCAGTGATAATCAGTAGTCAGTCTGAAGGTGCCTGTGGGCAGAGTCAAACCACATAAAAAGTGTGGTCACATGCCAAGGGACACATTGAAACTCTCATGGCTGCTTGGCTAAAATATGGCATTGCTCCTAATTCTGCTGGAGGAAAGCACCTTTTGCATCTCGTGTGTTTGCAGATGTTGTGTTGCTCCTCATGAGTGTCCGAGTTTGGTCAGTTAACCACAGACCTGGGACACTGCCTGAGCTGGAAACACAGCATGGATTAGCCAAACTCGATTGAATCTGCAGGTTTGTAAAGACATTAGAAAAAAACCCAGATACTTCCATATGCAGTACATTCTGGTGTGGTGCTGGCATGTGAAAATCTTTCTCCAGACTAACCTTAGTGCTGGAGTTTAAAGATGAGAGCAGATCTAGAAAAAAATTGAGAATTCCTACAGTTGGTATTATCAGTTACCTAAAGTTGGAATTATTTTCTGATATCAGTCTGCAATGTATAGAGACTGGTCTAAAATCTGATTATTGGAAACCTCCCAGTTACAAACTCCTCCCTCCTCTGTGGTGTCTCACACTAAAATGACAGGGTTAAGTTTGCCTCTTGGAAGGACAGAACAAGTGACAAAGACAAGAAGTAACTAAAGATCTGTCTAAGCTGAGACATAAACATGAGAAATTAGCACCAGTGCTTAGAAAATATTCTGCTCTAAAGAGTGAACTTCACTTTTGCAGGAATAAGGCAGACAACAGAAGAGCTGCTTAAAATATATTTCAAATGTGCTTATGAATTCCGCATAGCATTTCTGCCAGCACCCAGCACACAGGTAAACAGCACCGGTATTTCCAAAGAAAGTACTGGCAATTTTTCACCAGGTTCTTTTTTTAAAGTGCATCTCAGAGGTTTGATTGGTAGATTAAACCCACTCGAACTGCAAGATTTCATCTGGCATGGTTACTGTTTGTGTCTTTAAAAATAAAACCCCTATAAATAAAAGGCACATCCAGAGCTAATGTAAATTTGCATAGTGTCAATTAAGTTAATGATAGCATTATAGTGAGTTATATAACTGATGTAATTGTGTTATTTATTTTTATCTTTGTACCTTTAAATTGGCAGAGAGAGGGGTTTTTTTTTAACTGTGATTGGAGAAGTTGTTAAATGTCAGCGGAAGTAATAACATCAGATCATCATCTTAGATTATCATAAACTTTTAAATATTGCAAAATCTAGGGCTTCTAACATGACGGTTGCAGAGATGTTTGGAAGCAAAGATGTTGGCTCTTCCTTTTTAAAAAATCCAAAGTCAAATCAATAACTATATAAAGCTCCAACTCGAATCAGTCTTTGTTGATTAGGTGAAATTACCATGTCATTGAAACCAATTGGAATTGCTGAAAACTCTGTTTTGTTCCGCTGTTAAAAGTTAGTCTCAATGGCTTCTGTCAGAATCGAAGAATATCACCACTAGTGATGATAAAGTAGATTTCACTTCTAGTGAGGGACTAAGTGATTGATATTTAGGAGTGAAGTGTGCCCTGATAACTCATGCCTTTCCCCTTTCCAAGCTTGGAATACATCATTTGAGGGGGAACTGAAATTGAAAGAGGCATAAATTCGTGGGAGAGATACATATGGGGATGAAAGGAATTCACTGTACATTTCCTTGAGCCTCTGGAGATGATACAGGAAATTATTTATTATTCATGACAATTTTGCAATCAAAGCTGACAGCAGTAAAATATGTGATTAATAGACTGTTCTTTAAGCAGATCATCAATACGAATAAACAGATAATGCGTAGGAGGTATTCTCATCTGCACATATGTATTAAATATTATTGAAAATTACAGGGTTTTTTGTCTCTGCTTCAGTTGTATATAGAATAATAAAACTTAGTCCTCCTTGAGCTCCCACCTTGAGCTTTTCTATTTCTATGTGTGCGCTTGATCACTACAATACTAATATTATTGCTTGACGCTGTGCTTGGCGTAATTGATCTCAGCCCACTTATTCCTATTGATCAGAGTGAATAGGATTTCAGCTGTGCTCAGAATAGTTGTATTCCCTCCCAGTTTGTGAGTTCACGCCCGTCTGAGTGACATTACAGCTGCTTTATCCGAGCGCGCTGTAGTTCAGCGGGCGCTATCATGGACGGATCGTAATGGCTTTGCATCTTGGTTTTGTGACATAAAGCTGGTAGGGAGAAACATAACACGAGGAGCCATTGTGAGCAACTGCTGTGCTCTTCTGGAAACAAATAGCAAGAACCACCACAGTTCCTTACTCTTCCATGCTGCAGCACCGGCATAAATCACCGCGGTGATTGGGATAATCGCTGGTAGCCATGATGGCCCACATTACGAGACCCTGAGATTTCAAGTCTCCCACCGTTTTTTGGAAGGGAAAGATAATTCTGCAGATAACTCAGGAAAGGTATACTTCTCTGCTTGTTCTGGTAGCTGGAGCTGCGCAGGATAATTGTTCTTGAGAACCCATGCGTAAAGCGATGTTACCTTTTTAATGTCCCAAAACTGGCTGTTTTAATAGCGATAAGCTTGTAGCGTTTGCAGCTCTGTGACAGCGGTAGTGTGCTGTAGGATACAGCAGTACTATATTATCTTATATAGGAAGATCTTTTTCAGTGTGATAGCAAAAACCTGCTAAATAAAAACCTTTGTAACATAATTGCCTTCCTGCAGCAAGTCAGAAAGTGGCATATATAGGGACAATTTGTGAGACAAAGAGCATTAGTGCTTGCAGACTTTATCCTTGCAAAGTGTAAGAACTAAGCCTGTGTTAGGAGACCATTCTTAACTCAGATGTCCTTTCAAATCTTTCTGTGCCTTTCCACATTATCACGGGACTGTCCTTGGAAATACCAAGCGTTCAGTTCTCACTGTCTGCCTGCTCTCAGAAATACTCCATCATTTCTGGTAGTTCTGTATCTAATGTAGATACCAACTTAGTTTTTCTGTGTTCATGGCCATTTTAATATATCATAGCTGAAGCTATGCCTGAAATCTTGGTCATTATTCATTCTTCTTTATCCATACTCAAAACCAGGTGATGATCACTCCTGGTAG
This sequence comes from Mohoua ochrocephala, assembly GCA_013398855.1. NCBI lineage: Eukaryota > Metazoa > Chordata > Aves > Passeriformes > Acanthizidae > Mohoua > Mohoua ochrocephala. The sequence continues at coordinate 114,949 of VZTA01012188.1, read as the reverse complement.
TGGAATTAAGCGATGTACTTTCAGACAGCACAGCCTGAAAATCCAGGGAAGGAGCAGAGCATACTGTGCAGCCAGCATTTTTGAGAATGCGTTATTGCTAGAAACAAAAGTAACATGAATTATTTACCTAGAAATGTTAAACTGTCTTGAGATCACTGCTGGAAAGAGAGGGAGTTCTGGGCCTTTTGAATCATTCATGAAGCTTTATTTAACAGACTTCTTTTTGTCTTTGCAGATCAGTGAATCGTATTTTATAACTTTCGGGATGTTTCTGTGGGTTTCATTCTACTTATAATAGGTAGGGTTTTTTCCAATGCTTTCTAAGGAAGCAGAGATCAGTAAAGTTACATTTTTATGTTTGCTTTTTCGTCAGGAGGTCTGGAAAGGGGCAAAGTGGTGTGGTGAAGGAAGAGGAGGTGTGTTGTGGTTTCTGCTTGATCATATACTTTGTCCCATATTTGCGGATGCTGGAAGCTGAAGCACCCCAATAACTGAACCCATGGATAGGATGGCCTTTAGCTACTCCTGAGATTTGCTCAGCAGCTCTCACAACCTAAAGTGCGCTAATGTTTACTTATTTGTCAGGAGATTTTATTAAAAATACTGCTTAATGCAACCAGAAATTTGTTTTCCTACATGTGAATATTTACACTCTTAACATTTGGAGATGCACCAGCTAATGCCGATTGGATAATATTCAAATGCGGGCTTCTAATACTATTCTTGGGACTTTTAAATCTTGAATAGTTTCAAAGTCTGAAAGAAACATTGCTCTAGGAATAAAAGGGAAAAACTTGAGTTACTTTGGAAGCCCAGTGTAAACACTTGGTACTTGATGTGGTATCTTGGTGAGCAGTGGGGCTTTTTGTCATAAATCTTCTTCTAAAGGAAATGAGGAAAAATGAGGGGGAAAGAAAAAAAGGAATCCTAGCTGGATTTAAGGAAAAGAAGATAAAAGCTAGAAATACCAAAACCTCTCAATTTAGAGAAGAGGTCCTCTTCTTCTCCCTGATCAAAGAAGAGTTATGACTGCTGCTTGCCATGAGAGGCAGAGGAACTATAGATCACGATGACATCCCGAGTCTTGCTCGTGGGCATGTGGTATGTGTGGCCAAGAAGCACACTGGAAAAACACTTGAATGGTACTTACAGGCAGTCTAGTTCCAGAACAGCTCATCCTGTGAAAAATACACAGCCCAGCAGATGTGATTATACAATATTTCTTTGCATTTCTTATGAAATCTCTGGTGGTAAGAGAGATTTCTCAGGAATATTGCTCTTTTCAAATATACATTTAACAAAAAGCATACAGTAACCAAGATTTGTGTGTGGTAGTCAGATAATTTATCTGTTTGTAGCACAAGTCAGATAATTTTTTCTATTCAATCTGACTTCTTGTTGCTGGAAATGATACATTTGTAAAGAAAAAATTTAACTAATGAATAAAATGGATTCTTCTACTGGCTAGGCTTTCTCTACTTTGTGGCCAAGATTTTTCTACCCTATATCAAGACAAATCAATCAATTTGATTTATCTATAAAGGAAGAGGAGAGTACAAGTGACCTGCAGACCTTTGCATCCCCAGGGAGAGAATGGAAAAAATCTGAACAGTAATTAATTTCTACTGATAGTTTTAATTGTTTCTACTCCCCTGAGAACCTTCAACAGTCGTGAGAAAAGAGTGGCTCTTAGTTCTCTGCTGCTTGCCCAGTTGTTTGTACATAGGCTTGTGAGGGCACATATCACTGAAGCAAGAGGCTTTTAATCATCCAAATTAGAAAGGGAATATATTCACCTATATAACTCCCTCTAAAAGAAATTTGTTAGTGTCAAGTGTATATACAACACCATATGTACTTATGGTGCTTGTGGAAATACACTGATTTTATCCTAAATCCGATACTAGATTTCATCATAGGATTTGTTTTAGGGCATCTCCAAAGAAGAATGTAAATTGTATTTCTGCATTCACTGTATGCATGGAGTTGGCATCTCTATGGGTTACTTTTTCATCTTCAATCAAATTGAGACCATTAGAGTGAGAAGTAGGATTGCTGCAGCACCCGTGTGGCTGGAGCCTGTCTGGAAGCCTTTCCTTTCACAGGACTGATTGATCCCAGACATAATAGCAGTTCTCAGTTCTTTTCAAGAGTTGCATGCAGTTAAAGCAAGGTCTGGCTGCTGTGGGTGCTGAAGTGATTGTGTTTTGTCCTTTCTGATATCAGTAAGAAGGTTGCTCATTTTCAGCTAAAAAACTGACCGAATGTTTTGCTGTAGCAGCTGAACTGAAGAAAGATGGAGGGAATTATGGGCATTTATGTAAAAATGCTGATTGTGGGTCAGCTCAAATACCGAGATGCTTAAGGATTTTTGTCGAATGGGGAAACTTTATTTGAGGTAAATGAGGCTTTTAGTTATTTTGAACAAATGTACACTTTTGAACACTTTGATTCACAAACTGGTTTAGAAATAATTCATGGAACAGGAAGGAAGACAAAGTTCTCTTCTATCTTGTAGTGATTCTGACATTTTTCCGAGATGTGGCAAACCTCTCTTCAGTCTTTTCAGTTCAATCAGTCTGAAAAGTTAGGACCAACCCACACAAAGGTTAAGACAGGGACAGGTTATCTGTAAGGTCAGTCATATTCCTGACTTCCTACAACTTGACTTAAAGCCGTTGTGATTTCCAGTGAGGTTGTTTGAACCTGATTTTGTGCTTACTTGGGTGACAGTGCCATCTGTTATGTCAAAAGGCATAGTGGTAAAACATTTTCAGCTGAAGCGCACAGCTTGAGCTCTGTTTTCAAAAGCTGATCTAGGTGATTTTATTTCCCTCTTTCCTTTCTCCAAAATACTTACTCTCCTAATAGTCAAGCTCTTAGTATGGTTCACTCGGTTCCAAGGTACCTCTAGCTTCTGCCACTGAGGTAACTTCTCTTTTAGAACTAAAAAGTAATCCTTTGGAGAAATTAATGGAAACTTCTAACTGTATGAAATTTATTACATACCTCTTCTTTCGTCCAGCTTTTCCAGACTTCTCTCTGCAACCTCTCTGCAATGTCAGTTTGTATTGATAGAAGTTGAAGGTGCAGGAATCTTCAGTCATCACAACATCTGTAGGGAAAAGTCAGGGGTGTTTCCTCTCTCTGTATAAAAAAAAAAAAAATAAAAGGAATCAGTAAAATGAAAACAGGAATATAACATACTTTATAGTGACTCTACTTATGTTCAGTGCTAAGATCACTGTTTTTCAGATTTGTGGAAGAAGTGCTAATGTTATATCTGCTGTATATGCTATAAAATGTACTTTTTCCCATTAAAAGAAATATCACAGGCTAGCATGAGACTGATAGGCACTATCAGAATACAATCTGCAGAGAGAAGAACTCAATTCTCTGTATCACTGGAAGGATTCAGATGTTTCAGAATTCTGAAGCTGAATTTTAAGCTGTAACAACTCATTTTCTCTCTTGGACTGCCACCGTTCCCTGCAGGTGTTGTTGATGTGGGTACTTAGGCTGGATGTGGTATTTTGTCTCAAAGCCAGTTTAATCTCAAGGCCCTGTGTCTTTTACTTAAATAATTATAGCCTGTGCTACTACCTTACATCAGTACTGGGGTAATCTGTGCTAAGAAATACTGTGCACAGTCATAAACTAGACACCAAGTGATAAAGACTTATTAAAACCCTCCAAATGGCCTTATTTAATGGGGAGTCTGCCTGGTGATACCACACACCATATTAAATTGATTAGTATGTAGCTTTAAAAGGCAAAATTACAATGGAGGTATTACATGTAGACCGATATAAAGTGCTGCACCTGGAATATAATGAGGTTAAAGTCCTTGCAAGATTACAAAAAAGCCGGTGGTGAAAGTCACACCCTTGATGTGCTGTTGCTTCTGCAGGAAATTCACACTTTCATTTTGTAGCCAGAGTGGCACAGAAGTCACCAACACTTCCCTTCCTGTCATTTGCCGCCTTGTTTCTGTCAGAGTGACTGCTCCACGATTCGAGAGAAAGCTCTGCTCCCCCCTGTTTATTTATGCTCCACATACAGCTGCTGTCCTTGTGCAGCCACCCCCTGCGATGGGTTCATGACGAAGTCCCTGATTTCGCATTCAGGCTCCGACACCTTCGTCTCCGCCGAAGGTTTGCTGAGATCTGCTCCAGGATCGCTCCTGACGAACGTCTGGGGCGGCCACTGAGATATCTTCTCCATCTATTGAAAAATAGCAGTACGAGGAAGGGAGGTTTGTCAGCTCATTTTGTCTGCTGTAGATTTGAAGCGACTGTGAAATGTTTGTAAGTATGAATTTGCTTTTGAAATCCAGTGAACTGACTTTTTACTTCAGTGCCTTTTATTTGCTGTCCGTGAATTTCCTGTAGCACTCAAACTGCACGGGTCCTTCATGAATAGCAGTAACTCTTAATGTCGACTGAATTCAAGATATAACTGTTACATTTTATGGCAATATTTTGGGTTTGTTTGTCTCTCTGTGTAACAGGAATCACCAATTGGTGAGCTGAAATAATCTCTGATGTCTTCTGCAATGAGAATAGTCTTTCTTAGTGTTAGTCATTTCCTGGGAGGGGGAAAGATGAATTTAAGGAATTCACTGGTGAACTTTACAACCTGCAAGAATTTTGCCATGTTGTCTGTGTAAGCAAGTAAATACCATTTAAAAATTTTTTTTGATCTAGGTCATAAATATTCATTCTGGTTCTGCCACAAGCAATGATAATTATCTTCTGCAGCACAGTCCTCACATCTTTTCTAGTCTTCATCTCAATTAAGAGAGCTTATCAATTGCTTCTTGTAGAAGGTGCTTCCCACCAAGATGAAGCACATTTGGAAATGCATTTTGTGCACTGAATGTTCTCTGTAAGGGCATCTCCTTCTTTTCTTCTTCTATCTCATGGTTGTATAATATGACTGATAACAGGTGCTGATTCTTTGCTTGAATGTGGAATATCAGAAAACTGGATTTTGGCTTTAGTTGTTTGTTTTGGTTTGGATTGTTGGTTTTGGTTGGGGTTTTTCTGTGGTTTATTTTTTTTTTCCATTTGATTGTAATTAATTTCCTTCTAGCTATAAGCTTTAGGGAGAAATTAAAAAATTAGATTCTTCCTTTACTGCTATATCTAGCCACCCCTGATTAAAATTTTTATTTATCGGTTCTTGTGTCATGTTTAATGAGTTCAGATGATCTTCTCTAAAGAAAAATTCAATCTACTACAAATACTTTTGTAGTAATTATGAGGTACTGGGGTATAGACTCATGTATGCCTTTTATTGCTGTTAAGCATGTTCTTTTAAGTTATGCTCTGTTTGGCATATTTATGTCTTCTTCTTGCTGCCTTTTTAGAAGAATTTCTGGCTTTTTGGTAGTTTAGTTTTCCAACATGAAGCGTAAGAGGTCAGGTTTGGTGATTGTAACACTCCCTTTAGTCTTCATTGTCATTGTCTCTGGTCTCTGACTGTATGAGTTGCTCTAGAAATGTCATCAGGTAACCAACCCCATGAAGTGTTACCCATTTATCTTCCAGCCTTCAGTTTAGCTGGAAAAAGATGGATGTAAATAGAATTAAGCCTGGTGAAAGCAGAACAAAAGAATGAAAAAAACCCAAAAAGTAATCCAAGGGTTAGACTAATAATAAATGCTTTATCTTTCTGGTTGGTGCAACCTAGAGCTATTGGAAATGGCATCTCTTACAGCAGAAATGCAGAAGGAAAACTAGAAACTTACTTTTCTATGCATTCTTCTAGACTTGACAACAATTTCTCCCATGAAATGCAGTGCAGAATCCCTTTCCTAGTGCCCCTTCCCTGGGCAGGAATGACTCCCACAGCTGGCTCTCTGAGCTCAAATACTTTGCATGCATCAGTCCAATCCTTGTTACAGTATGTTACCAATATGCAGAGGCATAAATACACCTATCCTAATAACTGAACTAGAAATGCTGTCCACCTTATTTGCTGTCCAAATGCAAAATGTGACTGGTTTGAACTCTCCTGGCCACCACAGTTTTTGCTGCTGTCTAATGAAGACATCAGAGTGCCCTTCCATCACTGCCAGTGGCACCACGAGCAATCCCAGAATAAAGTACTGTGAACTGGTTTTGTACCCAAGTTGCTCAATTTGTACCCAATTTTTTCTAACTCAAAGGATATGCAGGATGCTTTTATAGCTGAAGTTGCTCTGGGTGACAGGCAAAACACTCTGGATGTGATACAGTGTAAGTGATGTAGAAAGCAGTGCCCTTGTCACTGTTGGGATTCGCTCTCAGGGTTTTGCTTCTATGACTTATCAGTCAGAAGTTGCCTCAATGTATTAAGCTTTAAATTGCCTCTAAATTGACTTATTATTCAAATGTTTCATTTGACATAATGAAAGAAATCATTAAAGTCTAATTATGAAAGAAAAAACTATTTAAAGGGGAAAAAAAAATCACTAGTTTTGCACTTGCTGATACATGTTGTCTGTTATATTGATTATTTATGTATTAGTTAGGCCAGCATCTCTAGTGCACAGGTAAATCCAAATGAATTCATGGTCTGGATTAAGTGATTGGTGCTGTGCCAGGGGAGCAGGTTGAGATCTGGTCTGGGACATGAGCCCTTCCTGGGCACGTGTGCCTGGACCACTGCGCCCACCATCTTCCTCCTCCCTCCCTGTGCACCCCTGCTCAGCCACATCTCAGCTGCTGCTTGGTCTCACAGTGCTGGATATCACCTGTCCTCTTTCCATTTGCATGAGACTCATGATTTTAGTAGGCACTGCATTTGTTGATTGCTGCTTAGAAGAGTTTACTTCACATTTTTGCTATGTGAACTGTATTTTTTTTAAAAAATAAGCTATGTGTGAAATTCTGGAATTGATACTATTCGCTTGGTGTGTGATCAATAATCACATTATATGATGTGATTGATGTTAATGAGACATATTGAATAATTAAGTGTGTGGACACTTACCAGACAGGTAGTAGAACTTCACAACAGGATGAGTATGCTCTTAAAAAGGATGAGTGTTATATTATACAAGCATATAGGAAATCCTGAGGTGGTCTACACAATGTAGCTAATATTTACAATTTGGTAATTATTTGCAGGACTTTTAAATTGCATTTATAATGGTGTATGAAAATTATCTGATGAACTATGTAAAAATAAATATTGCACAGAGTCAGATGCCGCATCGCTTCAGCATTTAACTGTGTTAGGGTGTGCTGGCATTGGGCTGTTTATCCCCCCTCAGGTGTGTGTAGAACCACCTGTCTGTTTTACAGGTGAAAAATAAATGCAGTAGAATCTCAGATACTAATTAGAAGTAGCACCTAGATACCCCGAACTTGGAAATAACTGTGTGCCGAAAGATTTCAAAGGCTTTTTGTCTTAAAAAGCTAGCAGGTTAGAAAAAAATGGAATGCAGGTTGTTTATTACATTATGTTTTATTTCCATTGCCTTGTGGTGTTTCAGAAGAAGAGTGTTTAACTGGCTATAAGACTGCAGAAGCATGAGTGACAGCTTTTTGTCTTTTCATAGCTGAAAATAAAATTATGTTTCATAGGTATTCCTGTAGGTATTGCTTATTTACTGAAAATGAATATATTTTTCTTTGCTTTATCTGTTGTATACTCCCAATATAACTCCTAGAGGTAAGAAGAACAGTGATTGAGTCCTGCAGCAAGTGCCAGATCCAAGCTGTGCCAACCTTTGTCAGTGATGAGTTTTAAATATTTTGAAAGTTACAGTTTTCTCCCAGCTGCTTTCCTTGCTGTATGGAATAAGTAACCTGCTCCTGCCAAGAGCTAGCCTACTCTATGTTTTCTTCTTTTTTTTTTCCCCTTTCTTTTTTATTTTTTTTTTTAAAGTGAGAATTAAAGCACTTCTCTCTCTTATTTTCTCATCTTCCAAACCCAGATATGCCAAGCATGTCCTCATCACTGAGCACAGACTCCTGGTGCTGATATTTCACTCCAGGGAGCTTGGAAGCTTTTCTTCCTCTGCCCTGCTGCTGAGTAAGGAATGTGAAAAGTCTTTCTTAGAGTCATTGGTATCAGGCCAAGGGTTCTTGGCATCTGCTTGAAACAAGACATCTATCCTCAAATGTAGTAGCTATTTTCTTCCTAGGAAGTAGTTTCCTTCCTGGGAAGCTCCAATTCTGGGGTTATTTTTTTGGAGAAAAAAGGTGGAATACCTATTTCCTGTTCAGGGTTGTGTGTTGAAAGCTGATCCAATGCTGCTTTTTTTTTGTCTAAGATGAAAGTAAGTGTTACAGAGACAGTAATGTTGTCACTTCCTGTTGGGTTTCACGTTTAGGGAAAATGCCACTGCAGAAAAAGGAATGTTTGTGCTCTGTGCAGATTGAATATGTGTGATTTTATAAGGAGTTTGGAAATTTCTATGCACGCCTTCATTAAATTATGTAATAGAAATCGAGTAGATGGTCTTCAGATACATCACTGCATCCCATAACCTGTGTTCTTACCCTAACAGTGGATTGTTTCAGTGGCACAAACTGGATTCAGACAGTTGAAGTGGGCACTCTACAGCACAGAGCAGAACAGTCTCCAGTTTCTGGCATCTCCTGTGTGTGCTTCACATTACACTGTAAAATTAAATGGATTTCTTTTATTGCTAATTCCCCACAGGCATTATTATAGTGAAAGGCCTTTAAGTAAGGTGTTAATGGCATCCTAGTAGGATTTGTTTTTTTCCTTTGTCAGGTCATAATATTATATCAAGAGCTATAGTGGATTCTGCACTGAAGTGTTCAAAGCAAGCCTGCATGCTCTTTAGAAAGGAAAACCCAACAGGAAATTACAGGCCTGGTGCCAGAATTGCAGGTCACAATCCTGTAATCTGGGCTCTGAAAGAATTCAGGATAGAAGTACATAATGGGCTCTTTTGGCCTTGAAATCTCTGAATCCACTGCATAAAATGAATGCAGTCTGTTGTGTTTCCATCAGTTCCGACTGTCCAGCCTTTGTGTACTTGGAAAATATAATTTGGAAGACAGTATCAAATTCATATACTGCATATGAGTATGTTGAACTGCTAAGTGGCTCCCCTGTAGTGGCTTAAATTTCAACCTGTAAACTAGAATAAGTTTGTGTTTGGAACTGCTAAAAGTGATCTGCAGTTGGGAAATATTGGGAGCATTTCTGTCTGTGTTTCAATTACGTGCGTGAAGGGGTTTTTTTTAATTGCACGAAAAACGAAAATAACAGAACAAAATCTGTTTGACAATTCCACCATCAGGAAAATGTTTACTAAAGTTGATAAAAATGAGTAAATGTAAACAAATTTAAGATCCCTTATTTAGCAAGATGTTTAATATTCTTCCAAAACAAAATCTTTAGGCTTGAAAATATAGATGTTCTGCCAAAGGCACAGTTACACTAAAACAAATTTTGTTCCTGCTAATATTTTTGGATCAGCCCTTCTTGCATGCCCTTGTATCCTTGGTAATGGAGTAGAAGAGAAAATGCAAGAATCTTTCTATTCAGGCTTTCCTCATAACGTAATGGTGCTTATTTGAGATCCATTTATTTTAGTAATTTCTAATTATGAACATCAGGTATATATTTTTCAGCCTTGGCACTCTATTTTATTCAATCCTTCCGGTGACTTTCCTCCTTTTTTATGGTACAAAAATAAAAAAAATTCAGACAGGTGTGTTAAACTTTGAACAGAATATTTTCTATGTGTCTAAAGCAGTTATTGAGCAAGTATGGACTTACTAATGAAGTTAGCATTTCATTGAAAAAATGACACTTTTACTTAGAGAAAACTAGAAATTAATAAAATGAATAATAACGTTAATGTGAAAGGGGAGCCTAATTCCAATGGAAAATAAAAGCTGAATTGCTTGAATTCTCTGATCAGAAGCAGGTAAGAGTTGTAATTCCATGGAATAATCATTAGGATAAATTTGGAGCCATAATTTAAACATTTATTCTTTGAAACTCATGTATGACTAAAGCATGGAGGAAAGGTCTATTGTTTCACTTGCACGTCACACCTGGAGGAGGCCTGTGCTCCTCCTCTTGTTGGGAATGCTGTCAAATTGCTCCTAAATGTTCGTGCTGGTAAAGAACAGTTGCTGGCTTGCCAAGAATGCCATTGTTCAACCTCTCCTTGATTTTCTTCTTCTTGTAATGTTCCCGTTCAGCTACATTTTATTTTAAATTAATAGTAGAGATAAGCTGAACAAAATGTCCCTTACTAATGCGTCACCTTTGTAATTTTGAAAGAAGTAAAGTGAAGCACATGATGATAATGTTAAGACAGAAACTTAATTGCTTGTGTCTCTTTCCGTTTGGAACTGAGACTTCATCTCTGAGCCAAATAAAATCTGTTGGCGAGCGCTCCGAAATGCAATCAGAATCCTTTCCAGGCCAGTATGACAAGCTTAATGTGGATATGTTTTGATCAGAAGACTTGTTCGTGTGAGTTTGAGCTTACACCTGAGTTTTCTGTTTGCATCTGGAGGATAAGACACTTTCTGAGGTCATTTCCTCTCCAGACCTGCTTCCTGCTCTTACAGAGTTTGCCCAGAGCGTGCCAGGCAGGGCAGGACCTGTTGGGTCAAGCCAAGCACTGTCCTGGTGATCCTGCAGTCACTGGCACTGCCTGTCCAATTCCCCACACTCCAGCAGAGCAGTGGAATTACATGTAGAGATGAAACAATGGCATCCAAAATGAGTGAATGCCAGAGGAAATTCTGCCAGTCTTTTCAAATGCTGGTGCCAAATCTGTGTTTCCATATCTATGCTGATTAGATACCTACAAACTCACCATTTAATTTTCCAATTACCTAGCGTGGTCATTTCCCAAGAACTTCAGTAGTATGGTAGGTGATGAACACGTATGAAAACAGCACCTAAATTGCTTTCATTTTGAATTTAGATACACAGGATTTAATACTTTTGGGCAAAAATTCTTGATGGCACATGTGACTCTTGAATCTGTAATTTCTATTCAAAGTACAGATGAGTGATCAGTAGAAATAATTTAATATGGGCAAGTATTTAAAGTTCATAAAAAGATACAAATAAAATCACAAAACAGTGCCTTGATGTGATTTATGTATTACTCGGTACATGATAATTCTAAAGAGCTAACGGTCTTCATTTATTCAACATGTTTTTCCCATAAATCAGAATGAGATTTGGAAAAAGAAGGTTAAATAATTGTGAACAGAAAGTTGCCTTTGTTTATTTTTATAATAAATTATTTTGTTTATCCTTCGGTTGGATAAAATAAAACAAATAATTCAGCGTTGTCAGTGTACACCTGGAAATCCATGTCCATGACCTTGTTTGCCTTGGACGTGCTCTGCTGGGTGTGCCAGACTCCCAGGAGCTGTAACACAGAGCTTGTTAAGGACAGCCCTAGGGCCACGTGGATGTCATAGCTGCGATGCTTTCACTGCCTGAGCGTGGGCACTGAGCCACCAGCTCTGCCTGACTCAGCTTGCTGAGACGCCCTCATGGGGACGAAAGGGAGTGAGAAGACTGCAGCCCTACGGCTGCTCCAGGGACTGGTCTTTTACTGGGATATGTACATAGCCGCTGAATTTTAATTTTCTCACTTGTTGGGCTTTTCTAGGAAATGCCGAATCTGGAGCGCTGCAGAAGTAGGGACGATGGTGAGCCCTCAGGAGTGTTTGTTTGAAAGGCTTAGGAAGTTCACATTCCTGTTGCAAGCTGGATTACTCAGTTTTAGTTGAGATTTGCAATTATAAATGAGAAGCATATAAATCTTCCTTCATTGAAATCACCGTGTCTTCTCCAAAGTGCAGCCCTGCCAATTCAGCAGTCTGTGTGAAATCCGGCCCGGGCCGCGCTGCCGACTCCAGAGTGGAGTTGTCCGTGTTCCATCTGGCTTGGCTCAGCAGAAAGGTCAACTCCCAAGGCTGCCAGAGAAGTGCTGCTCTATTGTGGTACTTTATTATCCCTCTGGGGAAGAGGCTGGAATAGGATGTGTGTCCGAAACGGAGAATTTGTTCCCTAATTTTCTCAGTAGTCCAGGGACATGTACGCTATTTGGACAACAGCTGTCTGAGTCCATTGCCAAGCTGGCTCAGTAATGGCCCTTGGTGCAATGCAGGAGAGCAGAAACGTTTCCAAGTAGTTGGGAAAACTGAGGAGTTTTGTCAGAAATTTTGGAGCTGGCAAAATAACAATGTTTGATGTTTCACCATCACCATGTAATGTGGGCTGAGAAAACCGAAGTGCTGTTAGAAGTTTCACCGCTCATCATCTTTAAAATGTTTTAGCAGTTTGTCCAATTTGAAGGCTCTCTCTCTGTCTCTGTTTCTGTCTCCTTTTTTTAACACAGACAATAGCTAAATAACAGTGTAGGTACCCGAAGTTGTGTGACACACGAGTAGTGATGTGGCCTGGAAGGAAGGCTCTCTCTGTCTGCCGTGAATGCAGCCACTTCCCCTCCCTTTCTTTTGGTGCTGATTTACTGTTAATTGCATTTCAAACAAATTGGAATGGACTAATAGACTGAAGTCTATTATGCTAGCTTTTAACACAATGAAATCATGTTTAGTGCCTTGCTCTGAGGGGGGGAATGAATATCCCTAACATTTTCCTCCAAGTAATGACAGAGATACAGATGGAGATTTCTGCCTTACGAGTAGTGGGATAGGGAAAGAGGGCAGAGAAATGGTAGAAAAAGTCACATTTTGTGCTTTAGTCCATCAACTCATTGCTCTTTGGGTTAGATAACTGCCTCCCGTTTATGCTGGCACACACTTAGGTCTTTGCATTTTCATTTGTTTTTGTTAATTTACTTCGTAGTGCTTTGACCAGTTGTGTTCTAAAATGAGGGAGACTTTTAAATCTTCTGATAGGAGAATAATTATGGCAACAGCTCCTATTTTCTTTCAACTTTTTCTAATTGTTAGCTCCTTAAACGATGTCAACACCTTGCATATTGATGATTTTGGAAAGCTGGAGCTCAGCTGGAGCTGTGTTATTCTGAGTGTGCTCTTGAAACAGAAAATGAGACAGACCCTGCTGGGGCAGCCTGGATTTGAGAAGTTTTGAGTGAGCAGATCTATGTAAAGGTGCTATGCTCGCTCCCAGGGGAGTAGAAGGGAACTGCATGACAATTCGTTTATCTGGGAAGACTGGAGAAGAAATAGCTTCAGCGAGCTGTTGCTGCTCTATGTCACTGATGGCAGGACCAAAGCCCTCAAACAGTTACAATTTAATTTACGAGTTATTTGATAAATTTCTAGGAAAAAATTGGAAATTTCTAAATTAGAACAGCTTTCCATTGCCGTGGCAGTACATAGAAGAGGAATGTATGGTTTAATTTTGCTGTGAAAACTGAGCTGACAGCACACCTGGATTGCACAACGTGTCTGGGTAGAGCCCCAGGACAGTCACTGCAAGTTTATTCAGCTGCATTCTCTGCGATCACATGAATTTCAATTTATCTGCCTCTATCTTTGTTGTCTTTGTGAAGTAATTCAGCACCTTCCCTTGTGTTTCCGTATTTCCAACATGTCCAGAAGTGACTTATGCAGCAGACAGTGTGATGTTCTTCCAGCTGAGCTTGTCACAGACATTACAGCCTGTGGCCTCTGGTCACTGCTCTCCTTATTGCCCCCCACAGCTCTGCAGTGAATGTTTCCTCATCTGCTTCAGTTCAGACTCCAGGGGCTTGGCTCCACTGCACTATATATTTCACTGCTGGGTTTTTTTTTTTCTTTTTTTCTTGTAAATCAATCCCCCACAGTGGATTTGTTAATATTCAGGAGCTGTCTGGTCCCTCTGTCCTGTCTGAAGTGCTGGCACGGGGATAGTGTGATGCTGAGGCATGATCCTCTGCAGTTGCATGACAGGGAAGAAATTGATTTTATAAATGAATATTGGCTGTTGAGCAGGGTTGAGGAGTTGAAGATTTTCATACATTGATATTCTGAAGTAATTGGGACCACTGAAAATCAGCATGAATTGAGCATGACTTTCTCTGCAAACCAATGACCAGATTAGGAAAAGAGGCAGATACATTGAGTATGGATGGAAATTTGAATTTTCTAGGTCAATCCATGCCTGGTCACTTCATTCTGGAGTTCAAGAAGGTAGGAAGAGCAGACCTAATTTATTTGTGCCTGGCAGGGTGCTGCTCTGACTCTGCTACCTCCATTTCTGTAGCTACTGCACCATAAGATCTCTGCCTGGATTTTGGTTAGTTTGCATTGGGCATAGATGGGAAGAGGAAGTAGAAATCAGAAGGGACAGGAATTACCTCTGTGTACAACTTTGCAAGCCATTTTGGATAAGAAATGTTCTCTGTACTAAAGGATTGTCTGGAAGAGTACATTATAAGAGTACATTGCATTCTAAAACTAGTGCAGAATAATTTTTGTCTTGAGAGCATTACTAACAACAGCCCAAACTTTTAGAAAAGCAGTGGAAGTCTTGCTCAGCTGACACGTGACTTTGCTAACATATTGAAATTTGGTCTGTATCTCTAATATCTTTGTAAATGACTATTTTATTTAATTAGCACACACTTCATTAGACAAAGATTTGTCTAGCACCTCCTGTTTATTAAATCAGAAGGCATTCTCTATTTTAATTAGCATGACATTTTCAATAATCAATTTGATGAAATGCCATCTGCAGTTCTAATAATACTGTGTACAGCAAAGGCTGATTGACGTGTGTTGACTGCAAGGTATCAACCTTCTTGCATGTTTGCATTTAAAAAACCATAAAATATAAGGAAGAGGAGGACTCTGACTTGCTAATGCTGCTGTTTGTGCTGCAAAGCAGAATTTTACTTAAACAAACCAAAACTTAGTAAATATTTTCAGTGGGAAAACAAGCATTAACAATCTTCAGGTTAACACTGTCAGCAATTTCAGAACACTACCCTGAGGCCTCCTTATTCTAGATATTATGGAACAGATTTTCAGCATTGCCTGAATTATTTCCTTCTCTTTCCTTCACTTTTTAGACGCTACTTGCTCTCTCAAGACTGTTTGATGAATTGCCTTAATATCCGATGGTTTCTATGCACAAAACTGCCTGAGTGCTGATCTCCTTTGGGCAATTAGCTTAGGCTAAGATTTACAGTGCTCTGTGCAAATAACCAGCAATTAGCAGTCTGTGTACCTTCTTTATAAATCAGTTTTTTTCGTCAAACTATTCAATATCAGTATTAGCAAATTCCAAACCACTTTTGAGCCAGGTCCTAGCAAGTTGGACTTGGCCTGTAGCCATTAAAACTGATTGATCCACACAAGTTTATCTCAGGAGTTACCATGAAATAAACCTTATTATCAACAAGTAATAAAAATCTAGCAAATATTCTACCAAGCTTCTTTTGTTTGGCAAACAAAGTATAAGTATTAATGATACTGTGAATTTGGTAAGAATCAGATTTTTTTACACCCGAAGAAGTGCTATTGATTCTGCTGCTCCTTGTCAGTGCTAGCAGCTGCAGACATTATTCACGTTAATCTCAGTGAACGTGTTGTTGTAGATTTATAGGCTAGGCAGGTTTTAATTTTATAATAAGCTTGGATTGCCATGATGACTGTTTGAGGCTAAAGAATAACTCAGTGTGTATTCATAGGTCAAAAATCATCGCTTAAAACCTCTGAGAATGGAATAGACTAGGTAGAAATACAAGTCTTGCCTGGCTAAGATGAAATATGCACAGAATAGTGCAGGCTCAGATTCAGTAATCTTCTGACTCCTGTGGCTTTAGTGAGCCTGTGATGCTTGTCTGTATTTTCATAAATTCTCACAGTTCACCCAGGACATGATTCCTGCTTTTACACTTTATCGAGGAAGCCCCACTTGTTCCTGAAGCTGTTGGGTCTTTCCAAGTACAACACAGATGACTCTTATTTTACTGGTCATGTCTCATATCTCTCTTGGTCTGTGATCTCTTGTAAAATATCCCAGATTTAGAGACCTGCAGAAGTGGCAAAACATTTCCCATCCCCTTTGCTCATTCACGTGAAGGACACAACTCCCTTCTCTTGACTCTTGCAGCTGAAATATGCAGATAAACACGTGTCAACAGCCTAAGGCACACAGGGAGACGCTTGGAGTTACTCCATGGGAGAAAAAAACCAAATTATGTGATAAGCAGCCTGGAGCTTTTTGTGTCACGTACAGTTCTAAAGATGCAAATACCACCAATAAAAGAAGAAAACTTCCAACTACTAAAAGTTGGATCAATATGGATGTGAAAGTGAATAGAACACCGGACTAAAAATCGAGAGACTTGAAAGTATGTGGCAGTGTGTCCTTTCAATCTAGTCTGTGGAATTTGAATAACAAGACCAGTTGCTTAGTTTCAGTGACATGTGAAACTAGAGTTTATGCTCTTCAAATAAACCACCACCACCATTCAGTGTCCTGCTGTCAGAAACCGAAATCATTAAAGGCCATATAGACCCTGGGCCAAATTCTTGCACTAGAACAATTCAGGGATTGATTTGCAGTGATTGTGATGTATTTAAGGATGGAAGTTAGTCCATTTCCCCCTAAACAGTACAGGATTTTTCATCAGAATTTGCAGGGGCCTGGATTTTTTTTTTGGTTCATGTGAAAAAATATGGTGCCATGTGTAGCTGTGAGTGTTACAAAGGAATTCTGTAGCATTTAGGACATGGTAATATGTTGTCAATTCAATAAATAGGGGTAAATTCAATAAATGGAGGTAAAGAAATCATTGCAAAATTGATGGGGGTCAAGCTGCTTGTCAAGTATGAGAAGGTTTGCATTGATTTCTCTTCATTTTATGTTAGTTTGCCTGTACTTTGACATTCTCTGGAACAATTTATATTACGCCAGGCACAGCATTGAGTTGCATTTCCTGCCAACTCATACCCTGATCTTAAACAAAACCCTTACCAGTGCTGAACCTAAACCAGGAACAATAGTCTTAGTGAAGCTATTTATAACAAATGCTGCCTTATTTTAAAAAACCACTTGAGCTTATCATGATGCTGTATTTATATAATAGATGTGTCACTGTGGGCTAGATTTATAATATTCATATATACATCCAAACTGTGATTTAAAATGCATGGATTAATCACTTCAGCAGAACATATATTCCATGTTCTCTGCCTAGAGATAGAGCAGATGATGAAAATATTCACTTTTAAAAACATACAATAGCATAAGAATTTGGACATTTAGCCTCACAATGATAAAGTAAATTGCTGTTGATTCTGCAGCTGAGACAATTCTGTAAGAGGATGTTGCTGACTAAGGTGAATTTATTATTCTGTGACAGTCCCAAAAGAATTGTAGTTTAGAGTTTGTTTTCATGTAATATTTTATTTAATGTTGCATTCTTTGTGAAAGCCAAATAAGTTGTAGAGAACCTGTTGAGCATCAAGTTGCCCTGCAGAGGTGTGTGTTCCATTAGGCAGCCTCCCTCTCAGTCAGCCTTAGAAATAAGGTCAAAATCAAGATGGAATCAATTCTTCCCAAAGATGGTTGTGTATAATATCCCTGTCTACCTCTTTATTTTTTAGAGATACTGTTTTTAATTCTCCTAATGTGTTTCCCATTAATTCTGTTTAACGTAAGCTTTGGATGTCATAAAATAAATCAAATACCTTGGATGGAAACCCAATATACAGTTTCAGCAGAGTTGCCTGTATCAAATATAACACTCTCAAATTTGTTTAACAAGATCTATGTTCTGTAAAGAGCTATCAGGTATTAATTATATTGCCAGCCACTATTTTGGTGAGAAGAATCCTGGATTTGTTGTGCCATTGTTTCTTTTGAGACTGATGTCAGGATAGCTTATGTACCCTTGGTTGTCTGTCTTCACGTTTGAGTAAAACAGAATAAACTAATCAGTTATTCAATGCTCTGGAGTTTCCAAACTGTTCAGGAATTTGAGAACTATTATAATTAGGAAATTTTCGATCAAGTTTTTTTAAGACTTTTTTTGTGTGCATCACCCAGGGCTGGTGACTTGATAACACATCTTCTTTACAGAGGCTTCCTCATGTTCTCCTAAGACAGAAAGCTTTTTATTCTAGTGATGTCCTCTGATCAATAATGTGGCTCTTCAGCGCTGCAATTTGTGCCCAGCTGAGAGCCTTTCACATGATACTACTCTTTGTTTCAAATTAAATGAGAATTTCTTTGAAGTAAGAGCTCTACTTCTCTGAATAGCTTTGTAAAGTGTCAGAGGTCCCTGAACCTCTTCATGGTGAAGGCACCAAGGTAATAAACAAAACAAATCCACCAGCTGTGCACATGGATGATGCTAAGGACTAGGTATTGTTTTCTTTTGTAGAATTTCTGACTCTAGGTAACAAAAATCTCAAAACAAATGTGTGTTTATGGCTCATATTTACATTTGAGCTGTCAGTGAAGAAAATCATCATCATGTGGTGTGACCATCAGCTGTCACATTATCCAGCCTGACAAGATACTGATTGGAATGGGACTTCCATATTAATTACTCTGATTACTTTTGAAGACTGTTATGCTCAGTGTTTGCATGGTATTTTGATATAATCTTCTACCTGTGAACCTCCATACATTTTGCCAGCATTCATTTGATTTATGCACTTCAGGAGTTAACTACTGAATCCAAGTTCAGAGAGAGATGTAATTCCTGTCCAGTAAAGCCTGCCTTTTCAAGAGGTCTGACTCAGTCTTCTGTTCTGACTGATTGAGTAAATTTTCTTCTAACTTTAGAACAAAGGTTTTCATTTACAGTATTTGCTCTTCCAAATGTTGTTCCACACCATGTGTAGGACTTGCAAGAAAAACCCCAGGACTGTGTGTTTTATTCGTGGTCCTCTTAGGAATGTTAAGGGAAGTTCATTATTTGAGTGAATTGGTTTTGGTGGGATTAGTTAATGAGGCACAGTGCTATAAATCCTGTTGGCAAGTGACAGGTAGAGTAGATGAATGAGGAGTAACATTCTGTACTCACTTGGATTTGGGCAGCACGTTAATGTCCAACCAAATGCATGGTTTGGAGCACTGCTGTTCAGAGTCTCTGGGTTATTGGTGCCATTTCTCACATTATGGGTCAGTCATGACTAGGGACAGCTCTTCAGCCAGACAACTTCATTTTTTCTATGATACTTAGCACCATGATCAGTGTCGCTGGAGATTTTCAGTGCTGGGGTTCCTAAATGAATACATACAAAAATAGCCTGAAGGAGGCTGCAGAAACGATCGTGTTCTGTAATTAGTAACCTGAAACCAAATAACTGTCTACAAAGTGCTGTTCCTTTCTGTTCAAAATGAATATTTGAAATCTTTTCTCTTTAAAAGAAGCTGCTGTTAGTTCCACAGTTCACAATTCCACAGTTCACAGTCTAATTTGCCTTCCTAAACAGCAGCTCTAATAATACCGTCCTAAACTCCATCAATCCCACCTCACTTCCCAGCCACAGTCCTGAAATAGCTTAGTAAGCTCTTCAAATGAGGCTTAATTAATTTTACAGAACATACCAGAGGACATTCACTAGTGCTGTATATCTCGAGTTCCTGTGGAGTCAATTAAAGTAGAGCTACATTTTTCTGAATAAGCGAAGCATTTATTTTATGATAGCATAACCTTTTTCTCCAGTTGTGTTTACTTCCCACTCCATGAAATTCAGGTATCTGTAATGAATTTCTCAGACATTACTGAGGATTAGGAAAGTTCTTTTGTGTTTCCTTCGGGCTTAATTTAGAACTTTTCTTATGCTGTTTACATTGTTATAATAAAATCGTTTCAGTTCATTAAGTATAAATCTCTTACATGGGTTTTAAATAATCTGAAAGAGTCAGCACTCAATCTATTCTATCTTGCTACAAATAGTGGGAAGTTTGGAACACTTTTTTTTTTTTTTTAAATCAAGGCTGATTAAGTAGTTTTTGTATTTCTTGGTAATTTTGCAGGTTTTGATACAGGCAGATACAAAGACATTTTCATAGAAATCACAATTAATTTCAGGGTTTTTTTTTTTAAGTGTGTTCGATTATTTTTCTCACAGGAAATGATAAATGAAATGAGTGGAAGAAGGAAAAAGTTCATCCCACAGTGTTTTAGATGTTTTGCAAGTGGACCTACTTAGCTTTAACCCTCCTGAATGCTAACATTCCGGTCACATGAAAATTTGGTATTTTGTGGCCCAGCACTAATCACACAGAATATGGACGTCTTTAAATAGTCATAACTTTTGCCATCCAGTCAACAGAAATGCAGACCAGTACAGAAGTTTTTTTGGAATCACTTCTAAGGAGACATGTGAATATGATGTCCAGTGAAAGCTTTTTCTTTTTTTTTTGCAGAACTTTACTTTGGTTTATGGCCAAAATATATTTGTGTTGAATGAGTCGAGCATGCTGTAGGGCATAAACTGGTAATTTTGAAGCTCACGAGGCAAATCAACAAAACTTCTGTCTTGTTTGTGTGTTGTAATACAGAGACTCTAATTAATTTAACATGCTGGTTTTCTCTACAGATGTATTAAATTCTCAGTGTGTTTGCTAACTGCTTATTTCTTTGTCGTTGCAGATACAGCAGTGGTGTATAAAACCAGGAATGGACATGTCGTTGAACTGAATGTAGAAACAAATACAACTACATTATTATTGGAAAATACAACTTTTGTAAGTAATACAGATTATCTGCTTCTTTCTCTGTGGAAGTCTGCTAAGATTTTTTTCCTGTAACAGGAGGGAGAGAATACAATATATAAAAGTTAGAGGAGATGTGTTTGTAGCAGAGACTAGATTGCATATAAATGAAAAATAGAGTCCATTCCTCTGTCAGTGAATGATTTCTGAATGAAGTTATTTGTTGTTTGATTCAACCTACGTGTAAATAACCAAGATGTTGGAGGATTTGCTGTTGGTTGTGCTTTGTTCAGACCATCTGAAGGATCATACTTGGCGTATGTGCTAATGAATCTACCTGATGTCTGTTAGAAAAAGATATTTCATAACAGGTACTTAAATGTTGAGAGTTTTTCACTGTTAGAAAAGCAGGAAAATCTTCAAAATTCATAGGATATTTTCCTTAAGGGAATTAAATATGCAAAGAAAAATGTATTTCTAAGTCATGTTAATCTCTGGTTTAGTTGTTTCTCTGTGCTTTAATGGCGGACTAGATGATTGGGGATTATTCCTCTTGACCAGTAGAGGGTATGTACATGAATGGTTTCTGACTAGCAGTAATTGCTAAGAAGTACTTTAATACTTTAGTCTGCATTTTCTTTTGCTTTGCCTGGCGCTGTTATTCTCAGGGATACCACTTACATTCTACCCTGTAATTCTCATTTATCAGGGTTTTGCAGCATAATCGTGTGGCTTGTCAGTCTTTCCTCATAAATACTCCATGCAGACCACTGGCTGTTACTGTTAATCCCTGTACTTTTAATTTAATAAAATCTTTTACACCTGCAGACTCAAAAGGATGATTCATTTTCATCAGCAGTCTTTGGCAAAGGCTGATTTTATTCCTGGTCTGCTCCTGGCCTTTGCTGATAGAGATTCCTCTTTTCAAAGCATAAAGCCTCAGGTGACCTTTACTTCTAACTCCTCAAACAAGAAAGAGGAGAGTAGAAGTTCAGGAGAAAGAACTTGATGCTGATTTCCTCGGTCAGTGTAAAGATGGAGGAGGATGGAGGAGAGAATTCTGTTTTAAAGGGGGGGGGAGGGGGGGTGTGTGGCTCCCTTTCTGTGAGCTGCACCCTTCCCTGTGCTGGGATGTGCCTCAGGGTACCTCTTAGCCCAAAAAAAGGCTGTCAGACACAATTAAAAGTGGTGGGTGGAAAGGTGAATTTCTGTAAAGTCCAAACCCTGAAATATTCAGAAGCACTTTCCCTGTTACCCATCTATTCAAGTGTGTGTGAGCGCTTGCCTGGCCAGTCAGAGCATTGACTGTCAGGCCCACGTGGTGCCTTTAGTGCATAACCTGAACACAGGCAGCTGCCTGGGCATCCCTGGCTGTAACACGTGGCTTTAGTGACAAGACTTGAGTCTCCTCACAGACGAATTCATGCACTTCTGGCTGGAGGTGTTTGGCTTGTGCTTTGAGGTGTAACGCCAGCGTGACAGGCTGTTCAGGCCATTGTGCCACACCAGCCTTGCCAAGTGGCAGTGGATTGGGATGGACAGACTGCTTCACACTGCGAGTGTCACCTCTTTCTGCAAAGTCGTTCTTCTCTGGGCTTTTTATGGAACTGATTTATCCTCAATTCACACAAACCTGGTGAGCTCTAGGCACTAGATATCTACTATTCATTAGAAATGTGGGAAACTGATGCAAAAGAGATAATATTCAAGCAACCGTTTAGCAGTTATGGGTGGAACAGAGAAGAATAAAAACCTAAGTGTGGTTTTTTTTCCTGCAGAGCTCCTCTCTTTACACAGCCAAAAGCTGAGTGTTATACTTAAATAAAGTCAAACCCAGCAATTATTATTCATACGGAGGAAGTATAATAAAAAGCTGAAAACAGAGCAGAAGGCTCAGCGAGTTTGTTGGTGTATGTTTGGAAGAGAACAGTGGGAAATGTTCTGTGCTGAGTGTCTGTTGACACGGTGGCCAACAATCCTAACAGGATAACATTACTGACACAGGCTGAAATCAGCAGCTGTCCTGTTCTTCTGAGCTTGACTGTCCCCAGATTTGCACTGCTAAATGTAATCTTCTAAAGTTAGACACCTGGATCATTAATCAAACATTTTCCTCGCTCAGTGCCACATCTGCTTAATCACTGGTGCATAATTGGAATGGTGGTGGTTTAATGACTCTGCAGAGGTGTCTTGGATTAATAAAAAATACAGCAGAGATCCAGCATAGGCAGTGGCAATGCAAGTTCCTCCATTCTTCCCTATCAAAGGGTTTTAGTCATGGAAGAGTCACCTTTCAATGGGATTATTCGTCTGATTTCAGTCTGCATTTGCTCTCCTGTTTGCCTCTGCTCAAGCAGCCACAGAAATGACAGGGTTTTCTTCATAACCTTGATAATTGTCCATGGAGAATTGAACTGCCATGATAAACTCCTTGTGCAGAGGCAAGGGGCAGGTAATGACTCTTTGTCACCCCTGATTGGGCTGTGTTTGAATCAGCAGCTCAGAGGTGATTTTCTTTTTTTCCCTCATTGCTCAACCCCTGGAAGCAGTCTTCCACTGGGCACAGATCACTGGCTCTTCTTTTGCATCTTAGAGACTGCCACCCTCCTGCAAAGTCCACATCTTTTATCCTTCTTTGCGTTGCTTATTGTGTAGTAGTCAGATATCCCTAATGAGGGTCTGCTGTGCTCATTAAGTAGGTGTATCATCAAAAAAGCAGGCTGAAGTTTTTTTAAAAACCCCTGTGTTACATTTATAAAGATGAAAAAAATTCCCCAGCCTTTAAAAGTACCCTGAATAACAGTCATGCCCCTGGAAAGAAGAAAGGTTAGTGTTTGGTCATTCTAGGATGCCTACTTCTCTTGCATATGGGAAGTGTCTAGCCCAAGTTCCTGAAGTTTAGTGGGTTTTTTCCCAGTATAATCAGGTTTTATTTAGAAGTCGAAGAAATTCTTGCACTTCATTTGTCTGTCTGGAATGGAGTCCTTTTCTGTAAACAATTAGTAAAACAATCTGGCCTTTAAATAATTAAACTATCAGCAAAGCAATGTAATGGGTAACAAATACAATGCCATAAGTGAAGAGGGTAGCTTGCAAAGCACAAAGAATATCTGTTAACATCTCTGGATGTTCTTATTTAAGGATGTTTTCTAATACACCTTTGTCCTCTGACTGTATCCATGTAGCGCCTCCTGTTTCAGCTGTCTCATAAACAGTTAATATCCTTAGCCAGCGGCAGATAAATGTTCACAGCTGGAGGCTGGGCAAGTCTCCTGTTAAGAGGAGCCAGAAAAAGCCCTAGACATTAATCACTGTGTGGCATCCTGGTGTTTGAGATGCTGCCTCCATGCGTGATTACAATATGTTCTCTATCATCTATCTGGGCTGCCTATCATCGTGATCCTAAGTGACAAGCCGGCCGGTTTTTCAGCATTTAGCAATACTTTATGACACATTACCGTTCCAAAATCAGTGGCATTATGCCACATTTAGCTAAGAAATTTCAGTGTGGAACAAGCATTTTATTTAATGCGTTTGCCATCAGCTGTTCCATAAGGTCAGTAAGAGCAGGTTAGCAGTTCACACACAGCCTAGACACAAGCTGGAGAGGAGAGTGTGGGGGACCACATGGATTGTTTAGCTCAGGGAAAGTTGTCCATCTGGTTCCTTATTCTAGCTCAGCTTCTCAAGTCTGTTTTACAGCCCTTAAACACAAAACAAAATGGAAAAAGCGAGCACAGAGAGGATAGAGAATGTGTGTAGGGACTGTGTGTTCTGGTATGGAACTTTCCAAATGTGTTGAATTCTCCGAAAGAAACCTGCAGAAGTTTTGCCTTCATTTCTCCCTCTTAAAAAAGCTGCAATAATTATGAAAGTGATAAGACTTTTGTTAGCCCTCAGTTCTGCAGCAGCTCTTGTGGTGCATGCTTTCAGATACCAAGCATGCACCCTAACAAACAGTCAGGATCCTCTGTCAGAAATGAGTCTTCTGTGACTCCTTCAGTCTTTTGAATGTGGATAATGGGATATATTTTGAATCTGTTGATTTGTTTTCAATACCAGGCAATGCAAGTAGAATTGCTTTCAGTTTGTCAGCTCTAGGGTCCTGTATTTACTGCAGCTTTCCCCCAGCTGTACACTTTGGACTCATCTAACACCCAGCAATTCCTGACTTGATGTGCCCCTTGATTTCTGTGCCTTTCCACAACTCTTCACAAGCTCAAAGGGGAACTGCATCGTGGGGCACAGCACACAATTATTGCTGAGTTTCAAACCTGTTTCCAGAGGCTTGTCAGGAGCATATCCTGGAGCCTGTTGTGTTGTTGTGTTACTGTGGACCATCTTTTACACAAGGATGGAGAGGGAAGGACCTTGCTGCCTGCTGTTGGTGTCAGAAGGGTGACAGAGCAGGGGCAGTCTTGGCTCAGGGATCAGGGTCAGGCTGTGGCAGCCCAGCTGTGAAAGCCCTGTGGAGGCCTTGCAGCCAAAAGCAGAGAATGAGAGCTTCAGTCTGAGCAGAGCTTTTGGCCGGGACTGTTTTGTGGTGTTTTACAGAGCACTGTTCATAAACAGCCCTACTTGTTCTCTTCCTTTTGATACTTTTTTTGTTTTGTGTTGTGCTCTCTGCCACCCCCTTCCTCTTTTGATAGGAAACTCAGTGCGGCATCATAATGCAATTATAGTTCCTTTGGTGATTAATGTAGATTTAATTGCAAGAGTAGTTTACATGCTTATATTTTAAGAACCTTGCATAAGAGATTAATGAAAAGGTGAATAATAGTAAATACATTAAATAACATTATATAACCACATAAATATTAATAGTTGTTGCAACACTGGACATTTTAATGACTCACACATGTTGAAAATAGGGAGTTATGAATATTGCAACATTCTGTCTACTCTCCCATGCTCCTCTAAGTGTCCAATAACCCCCTCAGCAGACCCTTTTCAATAGAGGGGTTTTTATGAGGAAGGGCTTATTGTTGCAGTGCACCACTGTGCATCAACATCGAGGTGGGAAAGCCTGACAGATGGAAGGATTTGCAGTCGCTGCGGTTTGGTGGTGGCCATTGGTTTTAGCCCGAGTGAAGGAGGTTTCAACATACAAAATGCAAAACTGTCAGGTTACAGTAGTTCTCTGTGGGATTTCTCTAAATAATATTCCTGGTAAGACTGTTCCTTGATATAGTAAACAATTAAGGGTTAACTGTGTCAATGTTCCTGGGAAATGTGAGGGGAAAAACCTCTGTGATTGACTAGTTAGAGGTTATTGTCTAGCAGGGAGGCCCTGGTGCAAGGCTCGTGGTTGGTTCATGTCTATTTTTATGTCCTACAGTTTCAGGTGGGTTTGGGGAATTTGGTTCATGTTTTTGAGAACCACCCATCCATAGCACAGAGGTCATCTCAGATCATGTTTTAAGTCACATTTGTCTTTTAAACGGGACAGGAAACCTGAGGGTTAACAGTTCCAACACTCGGCATTGCAGCATTTTTGGGTCTAGATTAAATGCTCAGGTGACACAAGAAGTACCGCATTAGGAAACGTAACCTTGGAAACCCAAATTTTTCATCATTCCAATTATAGCACATTTTTCTAATTACAACCTGTCTTTCTCAGAGGTTCCCTCTTTCCACTGCTACAAGCCTTGCACTTCTGCTGGGCTCCACTCTCTGCTGCTCTCTCATGGTCCATCTTCTCCTTTCAGTCACAGCAGTGGCAGGGAAGGAGAATCCCATTGCTCCCTGGATTGCCGGCGCCTCCCAAGGGAACTGGGACATGCCAAATGCCTTCTCCTCTTGCAGCTCCTGTAATTCCATCCCATCTGACTCCTCTTGTGCGTTGCCATTTGGCCAATGCCTGTCTGATAAGCTGAGCTGGATACCTGTGAATGCTGATGAACTCCCATCCACCGAGATTCCCCCACACCATTAGGTTAAATTTCTGATACAGATGTAGGTGTGCAGTGGAGAGATGTATAATTTCCTAGGTAGTAGTGTTGCCGCCAAGCTCTAAAGTAACATTCCTGAGAGTCTTAAAATATTTCATTCTGGATGAATAATAATAAAAAAAAAAAGTTGAAGCCTAAATGTGTGTTAAGGGAGCACTGAACAAAAACTGGAGGAGAATAAAAGGCGTGTGGAAGATGAAAGTTTCTGGGGAAAATAGAAAGCACAAGAAACTGAAACAGCAGCAGGGGTAAAACTAAAGGAAAAAAACTCAAACTCAACAAATAAGTAAACTCCAAAATAGTGAACATTTCTTTAAAATCAGTTCTAACTGTGATACATTACTTCACTTAAAACCATCCAACTGAAACTATGGAAAAAGAATACTGTAAAGTACCCATGTTACAAATACATTTTTACAACTCTTGGCTAGACTGTATTACAGATAACTTCATCTGTCTGCCCTGTACCATGGTTTTGAAAGATTATTAATAAGGCACTGATTTAAATTGCACAGTAGTTAAAATCAACAAAACCAGTAAACCAAATATTTTATAGTATGTGAAAGATGAAGGGAGTAGCCAGTACATCAGTAACTCAGCACTAGGGATTAAGAAAAGAGGAGAAATAAAAAGAGCTGATGCTAGGGGCCCTTGCTGAGGATGCAGAGCCTAAACCAAGCCTAAAATTTCTCTTAAACACAATCATAACCAGTGTTTCTGTTAACAGGAAAACACACATAACATGCAAAGTGAAAAAGAAAGAAACAATGATATTGGAAATCAAACTTGAGGATATATTATTCACTGGAATTCTATGTTCCATTTTAAGCACCCTTATGGAAAGGTGGAAAAAAGCCAATTCTTCTTTCCATGCAAAACTATATTTTAGCAATTCTTGAAAAGTGGATGAGAGAAGGAAGCTGGAAAGCTGAAGGACAAAAGCTTGTTCAAATTCTCTCTGTCTTTTTGCCTGGATTTGGCTTTTATTGTTGCAATCTATGGTGGCAGTGAGACCATCGGGGTCATCACATCACGCATCACTGTCAGGAGAAGAATTAAAACTCTTATCACGTGAAGTATTTCAAAGGAACCTAGAAATACAATGTTTCATATGGTTAGACCTAATTTTACAGTCAGTGGGGGTTTTGGTTGAGTGAGGAATGAAAGATCAGATATAGGATCATTCATGTCTGAAAAAGTGAAATGAATCAAATGCAGCCATATAGGAAAAATGGATGGCAGGTGTGTGAATTAAGCGAGGAAGACAGTGTACAGTGTTAAAAAACCCCACATTTATTTTGTCTCAGTATTATGCAATAGTGTGGGCTGTAACCAATTTAAGGATTACAGCAATTTCTCCAGTCAAAGTGTTTTCTGGTTGCATAGAGCTGATGGTTTTCATAGGGATTTCAACTCTTGATGGGGCTGGGTAGAGGGGAACAAGGAAATTCCCTTCCCGTTTTCCTTGTGTTCTGCCTTGCCTCTGTTGGGTTTGGAAGGGGATTAGGGTGTGCATGGAGTGCACAGTGTTGAATTACCCCAGTCCCTAACTAGCTGATACTGTGCAGTGATGCAAAGGGAAACCAGCCCTGCTTCTGCATCCCTGGACTGTGCCTAATTAGGCAGCTCTATTTTTCCCAATTTCAGAGCTTATTTGTCCAAAGTTGATTTCTTAGAGATCAAGCGCAGCAAACCCATAGGGTTATAGTCACATGGGGCAGCGTTTAGCTCTGTCTTCCTTAATGAAGGCTAAATAGCTCCTGACAAAGCAAGAAGCTTGAGAAATTGTGGATACGCAGGCCCGTGGAACAACCATCCTCCAGATTTTGGATAACAAGACACCTGAGGGTTTTTAATTCCCAGTGTATTTCCAATGTGGTATTTTCCCAACACTTTCTTTTAAACTCAAAAACGTGTTCTCCTGAGAAGAGAACAAACCCTTGGGGTCAGAGTCCTCACAAGTTTCTTTTTAATGAATAAATATATCTAATCCCTGTAGAGAATATCCCAATAGATGATCTCCCAAGAGTCTGCGTGGCACACATCTCACCTCCTACAGCAGGGACTGAAACTTGCTTTTAAGCCCTTCGCCATCTGATCTAATCTCATCAGCCATGGAGTCAGGCATCTGTTGGCTGATGGAATCCCTTGGATGTGGTTGTGGTGGAAAAAAAACGAATTCTGTCTTTTGTTTTAGTGACTCACAGATCATGAGTTTACTTGCCGTGTTCGGCAGGAGGAATGAGTCAGGTGATTTTTTTAAATTTCCTGTTCTTAAAAGATAAGGATTTCTTCTGTGCATTTAAGTAGGTAGTTTCTGAATTAATTGCCCAAATTGTGCTTGTCTTTACCGAAAAAACCCCACCAAAACCAGAATTCTAAGGAAATTGTAGTCGCTTTAAGTCACTTAAATCTCTCTGCAATACTCCTAGAATTAAACATCTATTTCATTAAAGGCTTGATTGTAAGTCCAACTTAAATAAATGAGCTAATTATGTTTTTATGATAATTTAAAGAAATCAGCATTGCTATCAGCTTGGGCAATGAGACATGATTTCTGCTAGTCTAATTTTAAGTTTCTTATTTCTGAAGTGAAACATTAAAAAGTATGAAACAGCTTTATACTCCTTTTACCGAGAATTATACCATTATACTAACAAAAAGAAAACTATTTTACCCAAACTCATTACCATGTAGTTTCTTGGCATTGCACGTGCACCATGCGTCTGAGGCATTTTGGAGGCAAACAAAGTTTTGTAGGTGAGTGCAAGCTGAATGAACAAGGTCAGTGGGATTCAAAAGACTTTAAATCCCAGATCCACAACACTCTGTACTTGGATATAGAATATGCAAGGAGTTCTTGCTGGTGTTGCCTGGAACTGCCAATAGCTTGCAGCTGAGCCTCTCAGGTGTTTGCAGGAAGAGCCTCATTACTTGTGTGGTGGCATAATCAGGGAGTGCAGCTCCTACCATTTCATGCATTCAGTAAGAATCTGCACTCCCTGGGAATGAACTTGGAAAGCTGCCTGGCTTTCATAGTGCTGAACACTGAGGTAGCGGGGCAATAATTAATAAACTGCTAGGAAGGAGACAAATTTCACATCTGAAAATATTTCCAGTGAAGTGCCAGGAAAAGGGAATGTTACTCATAGATTAACATTAGCACAGTCTCTGCTTAAAGACGATTAACTCCTAGAAGCAAGTTTGGGCACAGCAGAAATCTGTTCTGGATGCTTTGTAGATACAGAAGGATGGTTTAAGGTGTGTTGCCTTTTTTGGTTTTTTTCCTTCTTCCTCAAGACTGCAGATTTATCTTCTGACTTTTGATTCTGTCATGCTGCTGAATCAAACTAATACAGTTTATCTTCAAAAATATTTTTCCCTTTAATTCTTTAGGATAGCTTGATTCTAACTGTATTACCTAGGAACATGAATTAAATTTGTATGTCAAAATATAGCATCTTTTCAGTTTATTGGAAGCTTTTTTTCCCCCAGGTATAACTCCTTAGCTACTCTGAACGTAATAGTTTGTGACTTCCTGCTTGTGTGCCTTCAAACCCCTGTTGAATTCATTAGTTTAGCAGTGGGATTAGGCTAAACAGAACAAGATGCTTAAGAAATAAAATAGTGGACAGATCTTGTTCTATATAGCTATTTTTTTATTTGTTTTCATCTTATGGCTTTGTGGATCTCTTATTTTTTTTTCTGTCCTACTTTTTCCATTCTTATCTGGATTTTTCACTTCTTCCTTTTCCTTTCATTCTGCAAATAGATGTCTTGAGATTAATTTTAAATTATTTCCTTCAGTGCCCTTTAAAGTACATTCTTATCTTTCTCATGCATTATATTCATTAAATGATTTCTGACATCAACATTACCCCTTGATGAAATTCCAATTTTGAATTCAATAGGGTGTCGTGTAGTCTTGGGTGGATGTAAAGCATTATTAGTTTTATAATGCTACCTTATGTTTCAATTTGCTCTCTGCTAAGAATTTTCTTTATTTTAAGAAAGGCTTTTGCGTCAGTTCAAGTTGTTTTGCGAAATGTTTGTATATGTGGTGTTAAAAGAAAAGTAGAGACAGTAGAGACATGGTGCACACCTATTCTTTTTCTTGCATGTTATCTTTAAGGCTAAGCTAGTGATGAATCTCCCTTTTAATCATTCCAACCAAAGTGTCTTCCTTCATCCTCTGTGAATGAATTGGTTATAGTTGTTATCCTTGAGCTTAGTGCTTGTAGTGATGATAAAAAAACTCATCAGCCTCTTAATTGGTATTTAGAGTTGAAGCCAGATTCTTCTGTTGCCATTGTACTGATACCAGCTAATTAGACTAAGAATTATTTGAGGCCTTCTTTTGTGGAAATTACGTGGGTTTTCTAAACCAAATCTGTTTTATGAATGGGAAGTTCCTAAATGAGCTATAGGAAAATTTGGGAAAAGGGATCTTATTGATTTCCTATTGCAAACTCACTTTTACTGTTGCTTCATTGTAGGTAACCTTCAAAGCATCAAGATACTCTGTTTCACCAGACTTAAGATTTGTTCTTCTTGCATATGATGTTAAACAGGTAAGCCAACCCTCCATGATCAGAGAGCCTCTAAATCAAAACTGCAAAGAACTTGTTGCTTTGTATGTTTCATTTGCTATTCCACGTAATTTATTATGACTCGTGCACTTGATTTCTCTTCCCAAAACCTTCTGATTCAGTGATGGGGAAGTTTGTATTCAGGTGTGTGTGGAAGTATTGCCTGGTTCTCAGGTAGGTCAATTGCCGTGGCTCCTCTGAAGTGCCACGCTGGTTTTGGCAGGGGAGGTTTTCTAACCCTTAAACTGCTCTGTTACTACCTGTTTGTGTGAAATCCTATCTTTTGATACTCCTTCTGTTTTAATCAGCTGTACTGGTCATTTATGAACTATACAAAAAAAAAAAAAAATCTAGGCTGATTCATGTAGTGGAGTTTTTATTGTTAGCTTCAGGAGTCTGAAGTGTGATAGTCTGGAAGTCTCTATAAGGCAGGGTATTCTTTGTTTCTTAGAGTATTTAGAGATTTTTTTAAGCTATACATTGTCAAACAGAGTTTTGATCAATAATACCATGTAGAGTTTTCTAAAATAAATCTTGGAACACAGAAAGGAAAGAAAAAAAATAGTATTAGGAATTTCCTCTATGTATATCGGTGTTTGTATAAGTGATATTAAAATATGAACTGCTCTTCATGAAAGAATAGTTCTGGATTGATGGACTCGGTGGTTATTTGAACAAGTTGGGATTGTTTTGTTTGTTCTAACGGTGTTGATATAAAGTGATTTGTTAACTTGGTATTACATCCAAGTAGGATTTTCATCTGCCAGTTCTGGTGGAATCCAGATCAAGCTTTCCTTACAACATGCCTATATTAGTTGGAGAGAGCTGCTGTTGTTCAGTTCACATTTTTTTTGGTGAAGGGTTCCAGTTTTATTCCTGTCTGAAAAATACTTGCTCCTTGCTACTTCCCTTCTCGATTGCTTCTTATTTTGTGAAAGAGTTGAATAATCCCTCATACTAACTTAAATTCCTCATTTGTTCTATTGAAATTTTGATTTTGGATGGGTTTTTTTTCCTTTGTTTGAGATTTTCTTGGTACTAACTTACATAGCTGATATAGATAAATCAGTAAAATGTGAAAATGTGTTAACACCAGGGATGAATCCCTGCCCCACGATAAAGATGGTCCACTGGCATGCAAAGAGCTCTCAGTGCATGCTGAATGTATCAGTTCACAGTGGAAGCCTCTTTCTGTATTTCAGTCTTGGTTTTATTGTAAAAAGAAACTTTTCCATCCTTTCACGGTGAAGTTACATTGAGGAAAGAGGTTTGCAGCATTTACATTTTCCATCTAGAGCTTTTCTTTGCTCAGCTGTATTGGCAAGAAGTAATTAAAATGAGAAATGAACCGGGTTTGGTGAGCAGTTTGTGGTGGTGGTCCTGGGTGGCTTTGGGCAAGGCTTGTGTTGCTTAACTCTCATCTGCTCCAGCTGAGCTCGTGGCTTTCAAACCAGAAACATACTGTGATTGTCGTGTCTTCTGCAAGTGATGGTGGTGCTCCTAAAACTCATAATAGCTGGATGTTGTCACTCAGATGCAAATAATACCTTAGGCTGCTGAATATGTTGCTTAAAGTGGAAGGAAAAAGCACCAAAAAATCGTGTAATTTATTCAGAAGTTGCGAAAAATATTATTGTGAATAACTGGGGAAAAGCTTTTTTTTTCCTCCAAATTTTCTGACTCTTGTGGTATTTGTTAGGCTGAAAAGGCACTTTTGTTTCCTCCAAATCTGTTGGAGAAAAGGCATGCAATGCCTTGGAAAGCCTGTATATTTCTTTACAACTAAGGCTTCTGAATTACATCAAGGGTTAAGTTAGTATTCCTAGTTCTTGTGGTTTAGGAATTTTTTTGCTCAGCCAGAGCCAGCCTTACTGCATCTGGATGAGAGGAAATCCTCCTGTCTACCTTACTTTCCCCCCCCAGCTGTTAACTATGAATTATTAAATGTATTGACTATAGAATTAAAATCAATACTAAGCAGCAGAACTTAACTGGAGAGTTTGCAGTTAGTTTCAGTAGAATCAGGCCAGATTCTTTCTTCATACCTCTTTTGAGTGTAGCTTTTTATGAAACTGGGGGTTTGCTTATTGTCATGTGTTACGACACATGGTTGAGTGTAATAATGCCCAGTTCAAGGAACCAGAAGTAACTTATTATGAGTATTTAGTTGATCTTTCAATCTGCTATAAATTTCCACAGACCTCTGGACCTTGCTAGCTATGTTTCCCCCTTATTTTCCCTTCTTTGTTAAGATTTAGGTGTGTAATTGTCCTGCAGTGTATTTGATGTGATTTCTGCTTTTCAAGACTGTCAAGACTTTGAGTTTTTAAAATTGTAATGGTTGTTTACATACATCAGTCTGTGTTCTTTGTAACATACAGTAATACAGCTGGAACAGATTTATTAATCAACAGTTTTATAAATAAGCTAGTGTGTTTCAACTGAGCAGATTGGAGGGAAATAGAGACAAATGCTTCTTCAAGACATTTTGTCATGAAATTGTAATTAGAAACAAGGTTATTTTGATGTTTGGATTAAAAATAAATGTTTAGTTAAATTAAATAGCTGAATATTTATTTTACTGTTGTCAGCATTTTCTTTAATCTATTTTATGCTTGGAGTGGCAAACTTTAATTAAATTTGCAGTTGTTTCAGCACAATTAAGAATATCCTCTATGCATAACGAAACATAAATCTGCATGAAAATAAGCCATCTTTGAATACAAAAGTAATAATTGAATGGATCATTTAAATTACGCTTAATGCAAGGACGAAAACCATTTCATGCGGCACAGCAGCTGGTTTGGTATAAAGCTCTATGAAAATATTATGGAAGAAAATCCTTTTGCTGAGGAATTGGAGGTGTTGTGCACTGATTTCTGGCCATCAGGCTCCCTCCATCTCCTTCCCAGCAGGTCTCAGAACTCAGGCTGGTAGTACTGGCATAAGCCCAGGGGCTGCCTGGTGCTTCCTGTTGTAACACAAGGCTGTGGTGATTGTAGAGGTACTTTCTGTGTGTTCTTTGCTGCAGCGCTCCGTGGTTCTTCACGCTTCTGGAATGCTTTTCATCAGTTCTCCAATGTTTCTGACTTTGCCAAAGCTTCCATGGGTCAGCTGCAGTGTACCTGGTCTTTCTATCTGTCACTCACCGTAATTTGGTTGGCGTTGCTGAAAAGGTCTCGTTGTGCGAGGCAGCAGATCAGTAATAGAAACTAATTTGGGAAATGAGCTCAGACATCCTCGCTGGATGTCAGGCCATCCTGATTCTTCTGGGACGGTGGGAACACAGCTCCAGGGAAGCTATTGTACCTATTGTATGCAGAGAGGGGCCAGTTTTGCAGGGCTGTATCTTTTTGATTTTCCTTTGAAGATTGTCAAGGTGTGAGCAAAGAATGTGGCACTCTGGGTGACAGAGTATCTAAGCCGGTTGAGATTTCAAGAGGAAAGATTATTTCACTATTGCTTTCAATAAGGACTGTGTTAAAATGATATTTTAAACTTTTCGCACTCTTCTGGTGGTATAATTCACAACTACCAAAATCCGATTTATAGTTCTGATAAATGGAAATCAGACTCTCTGTTCTTGCATTAAGGGTAAAGAATGGGGCAGTGAATTTGCAGGAGAGTGAGAATTGAGGTCCTAAGAAATTCTTTTACCATTAGAAAACTTTGGTGTCCCTCAGGGTTATGCCTTGCAACTTGTCCCTGGACTCCACGTGAAATGAAAATAAGCTTTATTCCCGATATTAGTGAGTTTTTGCTCAAACATCGTGGGCACGTTCTCCCAGTGCTCTTGCTGGAGCATAATGTGCCACAGACGAGCAAGCGAAGATGAGATCATTTGCTCTCTTTCCTCATGTAATTTTTTTTTTCTTCCTACAAACAAACTGTTCTTTCCTTTTCCCTGCTTTCAAAGCCCTTTTGAATGCCAAGCTTCAGGAATTTTTCATACTTTATTCTCTTTTCTATTAATAAGGCATCATCCTCTGTTTTCAGTGCGAGATTAATTATGTGTGAATTTTTTTTAGCTCTTGGTTCAGAAATGTGCTTAAAAACAGATTAAAGTTCAGCTCCAGTTTGGAAGCGTGAGCATTTATATGCTCTCTAAAAAAGGAAATATTTTCCTGAATTAGGACTTCAAACTGTAATCTTTTTTAGTTAGAGAATTTTAATAAAGCAATATATTTAGCTTAAAAGAAATGGATTTTAACACTTCTTATGGTAAGATCAGGATGAAGAATAACCCAATCCTCTTCAGAAAGGAAGGAGAAAAATAATTTTAGACCTAAATGTCACTCATCTAGTAGAAAAAGTTCAAAAGTGTATCTGAATATTTTCAGTTTAATGTCTTAAAGACAAGACTCCAACATAGCATTTGAAGAAGAGAGCCCCCAAGTTCCTTTCTGCTGTGTGCTGATGCCTGTCATCACTTCGCTGCTATAATATCTATTTTTAGAGGATAATGACAGGGAGTACTGACCACGGTCTACAGCCAACGAAGGACAAACAAGGGACATTCTCATCAAGCTTTTAGAGATTGCCACTGATACCAGCTTACCCAAGTGCACTGAAAGGATCTTCAGGAGTTTGTCTGCAAATTAGGAGAATCCATGAGGGGAAGAACTCATTGAAGTCTTAAATTATGTGTTCTGCGTTATAAAATTATCTTTCTTCCAAGCAGGTGGAAACTAAATGCTCAGTTGTCAGTAAACCACCTGGTCAGTGAAATTATTTAGTGGATTTTTGTCCTGGAAAATTTAAAAGGTAAAGAAACTGCCTTGCATTATGTCTTATTTCTAGTCACTGGTTTTAACATGTGCAGCTGTTTTCAAGATGGTTTATGCAGTGCTTGTGGAAGTCTTACTATGAGGAGCATTATCTGCAGTACCAGCCAAGGCTTGGAAACATACATAACGAAGATGAAATGAAATCTGTCATCTGGCACATGGAAACAGCGTTTTCTCAACAAGATTATTTCATACAAAAGAATAACAAAAGACTTTTTAAACCAGCAGCGATCTGGCCAACAATATTTTATGTAGCGTTCTCTATGAAGTAAAGATCTGATACAAAATTTATGCTGTCACCTTTTTCCTCCAGAAATGCATGCTTCTTTAGATAAACCTATTTTTCATGTGTATTTCTGCAGGTCCTCAGGGTAATCTTTCATCTCTCATTTGTTCATTTTGAGATGAGTCCAGAAGCAAATCATGCATGTGCACACTCCTGAACTTACGAGATTGTAAATAAAAGTCTGATCCTGACATGACTTTCCCATTGATCTTTATCTCTTGTCAAGAACACGAAAGACCAATTTTTATCAGCTTTAGGGCAGAAAGAAAAAAAATAAGAAGGGATTTTTAAGTGAGATCCACCCCCAAAATCGGAACTTATAGTTTTTGTGATTTATTTTATTCCTCGCTTAGGTATGACAAAACTGGTGCTTTAAAGGTCAGATATTGAGCAATTCATGGAAGTAGGCTGCTCAAATTTTTGCCTTTTAAAGGCTATTGTTTTACNACAAAACTGGTGCTTTAAAGGTCATTGAAGTTTTAGATGGACAGAGTCTAGTAACATAACAGTGAGGCAGTAGGTTATCTTGGCACAGTGCTCTTCTTTTTCATATATTTGACTGTATTTTATAGAGCTCCACAGATATGCAAGGCATTTTAAGGATATAAAAAGCCAAGGTCTTTTCCTGAGGAGATGATGTGCTTTGTAGTAAAATCTGGCAAAATGAATTTCATGACGCATCCTACTGTTGTGAATTATGCCTTAGGAGTGAGTATTCATGTGAACACACAATGGCCCACTTCTGTCCAGGATTTTATCTAAATTATGTGGCAAAACATAATGGCAACCAGTCCCCATAAATGGAAGATGGGGAAAATAGAAAGAGTGTACTGTATGGAGAGAATCACGGACATTGATTTTTGTTTAGCATTTGTCTGATAAACGGACTCCACGTTTCACTCCTGTTGAGTTGCAGTCCTTTAAGTGCTTGCATTCAGTCCCTCAGACAGGTTACTACCTCACCACTTACTAGAAGTAGCAGAGTTATACCTGGAGGATCTGCATGTGTCTGCAATATTGTGTAAAAAAATGTTGGTGTATTTGTAATGGGATGTTGGGGCTGCTCTCTGCCAGGGTGTTACTGTGGTGGCCTACAGGACAGGGCTGGAACTGTCACAATCTCTCCCTCTAAAAACAAAATTTGAACTAGAAAGATGGGAAACTGGAGTACTGTTTGGATGCTTCCCCTGTGTCTTTAAATCTAATATGATTACTGTCATGTCACATACCAGTCCATGTGCATCCACTTGCTGTTTTTCATAAGGGATGCATTGATTCATATATGCAAGCTCAGCCTAGTGTAGCAGTTAAAAAAATGATCACTTTTCCTAATGAACCACATGAGACAAGGTGTTTCTGCTTTTCAAGTAACTTACTGAGTTTTCCTGTTCCATTTATACTTACAGGATTGCTGCTCAACCTCAAGTTTTAAAAGTAAACAAAATAAATAATTCTAATTTACGTAGAAGATGGCTTTTTTCCCTTGTTCAGAGTTGCCAGAGTTGAAAAATCAGAATTTGTGTTTCAGGTTCTTGTTCAAAGCCAGTATTGAAAAAAGAAGATTGTACTTTGCTGTTGTTCAGTGAAAATGGGCTCTAGGGCATTTAGCTTTTCAAACAAAATGTTTATTGACAGAAAAAGTATTTCTTTTCAATGGCATTGTCATTCCCATCGAGTATGAATACTGTTATTTCAGGAGGACCTAGGTGGTGTCCAGCTGAGTTTCTGAGATCCAGCAGCTTAGAAACTCAGTCTTAACACAACTGTGATTTTCACGTGGTTGTATTCCTACATCCCATAATAGTCCGTGGGGACTGGAATCCCACTGTGCTAATGCTATAGAAACAGGCAATACTGCACTATTTAAGGCAGCAGTTCCCCTAATCTATGGACAATTTATTTTATACAGCAGAAGTTCTACCTTGTGCTGTGAAACTGCCAACTATCGCATCCTCCCTGTTCCTCTCTTGTGCACGGATAATGTGCAGAAATAACCCAGAAATGTCCATTGTAAGTGAAGAGTTTGTCTGTCACAGCCCATGGACAGAAAAACCCAGTGTTTAAAAGGTTTTTCTTCGTTGTTTTGTTTTTAATTCCACATATCTCTTGTATGTGCTAGAAACAGTGTGCAACTGAAAGCCAGTTATACAGTGATATTGTAATGTTTGGGGGTTTTTAGAAAATGGGGCAGTAATGATATTTTTATCAAAATATGTGATAATAAGTCTTCCTCAGCAGTGCTGAATGGGAAAAAAATAAGGGGCTGTGTTTGTAAAACGAAGACAAGCAAGGACAGCCTGAATAAATAACAGGGCAAGGACTGCTGGGAGTCCTAACTGGGGACTGTGTTAATAGCTGCTAAAGGCTGGAAAAGCTGAACAGAGCTTTAATTTGGATTGAGATCTGCCAGAGTTCACCACAAACTGGACTCAACTGATGCACTCACCTGTTTTTAACAACTCTGTATTCTGTGCTCCCAAGAAGTAATAATTCCCTTCCTCTCTACCGAAAGAATATGGACTAAAAGAATATTTTATACATCTTTCAGTTTTGACAGGTTTTACCCTGAGCACAAATCATTGATACTTCAACTGCTACTCCTATTGATTTCTCAAATACAAGAGCTGGCTCACGTCAAATACTGTGAATAAACGACTTCTGAGGAGCAAAATCACTCGTGGGTCTGACTGTCCCGTTATGTTAAAACAGTTTATTGAAAATGTTTTATGTGATGCAGATATGCTCATGTTCTACAGTGATTAATTTCAGGTCTAACTTAAAGACACACTTTCTATATGGACTGAAAACAAACAAGATGGAATTACTTAAAGAGTAGTCCTCTAAGCAAATGCCTGCAGTCCAGTTCATGTGTTCAATACACTTAGAAAATCCATTTTAAACAATGGGCTTTTTTTGCTTTTATTTCATTTTTCATAATATCCTCTCTCTGAAATTCAATAATAATGTATCTTACTGAGAAATGTGATATGCATTATAGCTTTCTCATTAAACTTTTAAATAAGATACCATTAGTATTGATGAATGTAATCCCAAATGGTCACTTAATTTAAAAATTGTCATTGATCACACATTCAGAATTTTAGTCTTGCAGCCAAAATTGTATATATTGTCAGTGGTCATGAATTTTATACCAATAGCAATTACCATCTTTCTTTGGCTGCAGTGTTATGAATTAGATTTACAAGCTAGGGATTACTTAGTGAGTTTATGGTTGTTTTGGTTTTTTTCCTAACAACATTTACTAAAGAATCTTTTCAGATGTATTTGATATGTGAAATAGAATGCTTAAGCACAGTCTAGAAATCCAAAGTTGTCATCTTTTAAAATATTTTGGGTTTGACTTCTAACAGAAATGAAGAGGCAGAGTTATTCCATGATATTGACTGATGAGCTAGCATGTGGTTAAAGTCACACACTAGTTTAGTTTTACTAATGTCTTTAGAAAAACTGAACCAAATATCTTTGTAAAGGAGCCATGGTGTTTTTCACATGTTAAATATGTCATAGAATGGTTTGGGTTGAAAGGAACCCTAAAGATCATCTCAATCCAATGCACTGCCATGGGCAGGGACACCTCCCACTAGACCAGGTTGCTCCAAGCTCCCATCCAACCTGGCCTTGAACACTTCCAGGCATGGAGCAAGGATTATACATAAGAATGTATTTAAATATGCATATATATGCTTCAATTTAAGTAAATATCGATTGGAATATTTATTTTAAAATATCCTAGAATTTAAATAACAATACAAAGTAGAGGCATGTACAAGGCAAAAAGGGTAATACTTCTGCAGTGTTGTCCATGCTCTCATCCATCTTTTGACTGAACTCTGTCAGTGATGCTGTCTTGAAATCAAAACTCTCAAATGTAATCTGCAGCTCTTATTTCAGTTGTTAAATACAATCAAGCCTAATTAGACTTTGCCCAGAGAGGCTGAGCACTTTCAGGACCTGGTTGGAGAAAGCCCTGGGCCCCCTGGTCTGGATTCAGTGTTGATCCTGCTTTGTGGAGGAAGTACAGCTGATGGTTTCCTGGGATCCTTTCAGTGTGGCTGAGTCTGAGTCAGTATCATCAAACACCAGCAGTGTTCCCCCTGGAGATAAAGATTCCCAACATTTAAAAAAAAAAACAAAACCCAACCAACCAAAATGTATATTTTGGAACAGTTTCCAAGAAAGAAAACAAATGTCAAACATCTACCCAAATGTTTAATTTCATAAGGTTTCAAATAGTATGTAAATAGTCCTTAAACCATTTTCAATAATTTTATTTATCCTTTTCTTTTATTAAGATTAGATTTGTAATCTCCAGACGTTTCCACATCTTTGTGTATATTACAAATCTCATCCAGACACATGAACGGAGAC
This sequence comes from Mohoua ochrocephala, assembly GCA_013398855.1. NCBI lineage: Eukaryota > Metazoa > Chordata > Aves > Passeriformes > Acanthizidae > Mohoua > Mohoua ochrocephala. The sequence goes on along the minus strand of VZTA01012188.1, from coordinate 74,340 downwards.
AGTTCTCGCTGTATCAATCATATTTGGTTGGAAGAATTTCTGAAATATTACACTGCTGCAAAAATGAGGAAAATCAGACAAACGGAAAACCTAAACTTTGACTGAAGGTTCACAATCACTTTTTGTTATGATTATCAATCAAGCAGGCTGACCAAATCTGGAAACCAATTATTCTAAAATGTGAGGGGGGGCAGGGGGGAAACAAATACACTTCTCAATTATTCTGCATAATTCTGTCTCTATCAGCAGTGCACATTGAATAATAATTAAATTTTGCTTAAAAGAGACAAGTTGGAAACAAAAAGTAACTTAAAAAAAATCACAGGAGTGGTCGTATGACTTGCAGCTTCTTTTTAATTCCAAATGGCAAGTTCCTGGTCAGAAGAATATCACACATATACTGAAATTTTAACTATAACATACTTAACAAATAGTTTTAGTCTTGAACGAGAGAAATTGTGTATTGTGTATTAACTCACACATTGAGCAGGGGTGGGAGGTGTTAGCCTTTCTGCTTGCTTGTTTTTCATAAGCAGAAAAAAACCCAAGTATGTTGAAATCTTAAAATCCTGGCAGCTTTTTGGAAAAAAAAGATTAGTTACTTCAAAGGCAAGTTCAAGTGTCAGCCCCTGTGGTAAGGACAACGTGTAACAATGGTAAATGGTCCAAAACGTGAGCAAACTTGTTCAAAACTGTCCCATGGAGAATATCTTCTCTTCCCAAATGTCTAGACCCTTACAAAAAGGATCTAGAACCTTGAGGGTGCCCTGGGAGCTTCAGAGCTGCTTGTCACACTTCAGAGAACCAGTGCAAGCACATCAGAGTTTAATTTTCTTCCACAATCTTTCACTTTCACTGCTCAGGAAATATCATTAACTTTATATTCAAGTAGCCATTGTTATCTAGCGGGCTCCTCAAGTGCTTATCACTTCTGAACTTGATGAAAATGCTATTGAAGTCAGTGGAACTTTTCCCATTGTCTTTAAAAGGGACTTTTGGATTAGCCCTTGTGTACCTATCACACAAACGTAATAAAGTCATTTCTGCAGTGTGACAGCACCGGCCGTGTGGACAATGAATAAGGCACAGGATTTTCAGCAGGATCCTGTAGAGGATTTATCAATGTTTTCAGCACTCATCTGTGCTGTGAGTTGGCCTTTAGGGTCTGGAGGTTGTTTCTAACTTTGTGAAGATCAGTCAACTCGTTTCTCATGGTGTTCCCTCTCTTTAGGGACAACTGTGACAGAGGCTTCTGACAGCTTGCGGCTGTCATTGTTATTTTCTGTGGCACTCTGAGTGCAATTCGCTTGGCCCTGATGCTCTGTCAGCTCACAGTGGTTCTAATTGCCATCTTCACTGTCATTATCCTAAAGATATTTTAAAACTGCATTTTCCTTCAGTGGAAAGCTTCCTGAATGTGACCTTCATCTGCTTTTTGTGGATGCTGAGACAAGAATTGATTCAAATTCTTGTCACTGTCAACTTCATCTGCCCGTGGTTTCTTTTCTGGCCCTTCCCTCACTATTTTAGCTGACATTTGTGTGAATGTGCTGTGTTTAACATGTTTGAGAGGCTGCATAGGGGACCATGAGCCAGTTTATTCCTCTGCTTCTCCTCCCTCGTGGGGAGCTGGGTTTGGACTGGTACCACTCCTACTTACATCAGCTCTTCTCTCACTGGGATTTATGTTCCAAGAGTAGAAGCTGAATGTGGCCTTTGCATCCTTCTGTGGTCTTCACCACCTGTGCAGAGCAGAGCAGAGGAAATCAGCAACTGATGTTCGGTGCAAAGCACATCTGAATCTCAGCCTTTCCTCTGATAATCCCTTGTCTCTCTACTGTCCCCTGGGGTTGGCTGTGTCTGAAACTGAGCTCTAACAAAGTCTGCTCAACAGCTAGAACTCCCATTTATGCTCTGATGGAGGATTTATATAGTTTATTCCTGAAAAAAAATCATCTTTTTCTAAACTTATCTTGGAGGAGAGATAGTAGGACAAGTGTATACCTATGATTAGATTAGCCTGGGAGAGTTTTCCTGTGGGAAAGCTGTTCTTGTTTTCATGCTCTTATCAGTTAGTAGTATAAACTATTGTACCCCTTGATTATTTATTTGTTGATACATTTAGATAATTTGCAGTTGCAATGGACTTCTGCCTCAAGTCCTTACTGGTATCGTGTAGACCTTGTGTTATAAAACTGCCTTGAGGTTTTCCACAGAATATCCTGAGTTGGAAGGGACGCCTGAGGATCACAGAGTCCAGTTCTAATTTCCCTTAACCCTCTGAATTTCAGTCCTTGGGAAGATACAGAAAACTGAGCTGGCAGAAGTAACTTTGTGTCTCTCTTGCACATTACGCCACTGCTACTTTATTTTTGTCTCTGATGTCTTCTTGAGTCAGCAACACTAACAGCAGTGGAAGTTTTAGTGCAGCAGCATAATGAAGACTTAAAGGGCATGGTGTTAAATGTGCTTTTAGCTCATCAAAATGTCCTTGAGGTTCAGGGCAGATCATTGGTATTAATGTAACCTTTTTTTGGCGGCTTCTTTTAGAGAGTGGACTGCATAAATAGTTTAATTTACTGTATAGGTCTCAACCCTTTGTTGTGAGGTTTATATTTGTCATGCCTGTGGATGCTGGTCAAAGGTGAAGAGTCTTTTTTTGGAAAATGGTGTGTTTTCTTAACGTGGAATTGTACCACAAAGGTTGCCATAATGGTTGAAGAACTTGCCTGAAATAGTGTAAATAAACTGTAGTTAGATTTAAATTAGGAAATTGAAGTGGTGCTTGTTTTACTGGGGAGTATATGGCTATTTCCCTGTTAATTTTTCTGTAACCAAATCTTGTACCTTTTAAGTTAAACAAAGCTTTTGTATGAAAGTTACAGAATTTAATCTGTCTTATTTTTTGAGGTAATGGTTCTTTTTTCCATGTGCCTCAGTCTCAACCCACATGTGATCACATAATGCTGTACTTGTGGTTCTGGAGTCTCAGTGATGTGAAAAAAAGATCTTACCCTGATCATAGAAATCCTCTGTATTGTAAATTTCATTCAGAGATTGCCAAGTGACATGAAAATCTGATACTTTTAAGAAGTCCTATAAAGGTTTTTTTAAATTTGAATATATTATACATTTATACGCTGTAATTTTTTATTTTTTAAATTATATAGGAAGGGTTTTCTGTGTCACTAGTATGTATATTATAATATATATTATAAACATATATAATATGTATGTATATATACCTACATGTATATATATGTTTATATATACATACATATTATATATATATAATTTATATGTATAAAGATTTTATTTAAATACGTAATACTATAAAAGGCTAAGTTGAAGGATTCAAAAAACACTGGGCTATTTTGCAGTGTATTATTAGGCTTAATTATTCGTTTTGCTAAAAGATTAGGAGAATTTGGAGTGGGTGGTTGATAAGACTTCCACATAGGAAGCTTAAAAACAATTGAGCTAATATATATATACACACACGCACACATATAAAATAAAAATGTAGCAATTAAATTTGAAGTGTGATTTCCAACACCTTGAGACATGTAAAAATCAGTCCTCCCCAAAAGGGCAGATATAAAGTTGAGAAAGGAAACTTGTATATTGATAGTATTTCTCATGAGTGGAATTTCACTGTAACTCTCAGCTGTGGTATTCATTACAGCAGCCATCTGCTTTGGCAGTGCTGTAATTTCTTTTTTCAGTGTCTCAGATGAAATTAAATTCATCATACAGTGAACACTGCTAGGAAAGTAAAAATCTAAATATGAGCTTGGTATTAAAGTTATGGTAGCTCGTTGCAATTTATGTCCTATTTGTATAGTGTTCCAAAAATAGAAGAACATCATTAGCTGTTTTGAATATTCAGAGAAAGGCTGTCTATTTGGGTGGTTTTGCTTATATTAGTGTTCCAGTAATTTTTGCAACCTTACAGCGAAATGGGATTTTAGAACCTGAAAATGTGACGAGCAAATGAATGGGGAAAACCACAGAATCAGCGGAGGTCACAGTGAGGAACAGATTGCTCTTCTCTCCCACTCTCTTTCCTGTTACTGATATCCAGGGATATGTCATTCTTAACTCTTCTTTTTACTGTCTCTTAATAGTCTGAAGCTTGCAGGTTTTTGCATTTATCCTGGTAGTTTGGTGTTACGTTCTGTCAGGAAGCATTCCTGAATTCTTGCTGTGTTTTCTCTGTATACTTCCATGTGCACATTAAAAAATACCAAGTTAACTGAGAAATCTCACCCCTGCTTCTCTTTTTTCCTATTCCACTTCTCTAGCTTTTCTCTTCTTGCCTATTTTCTCTGCTTCGTTTAGTGTTGTGAGACTTTAACTTTCTTAATCCTGTGCCCTCCCAGATGTAATTATGTGCTTTCTTACTCATTTAAATTTCCTTCTTGTTTCCTCTCCACCCCTAAGAGAGAAAGTTCCCTTTTCAAATATGTTTCTTGATCTCAAAAAATCCTCACTTAATCCATATTCTGCCTACTTTATTATTTTGCCTCTTGCCACAGTTAGTAATATCTGCTTTCATTATTGCTTGTCTCATATTGGATAGTTTTATAGATAAATCAGTTTTAACCATCTTACATGTGTTCCAGCCAAAGAAAAATGGGAGTTCAGAACACACAGTCTCTCTGCAGTCTCTTGTGATTTGGCTACAGAGTGAGACTGGAGGTATTAAACGTGAGAGGATGCCTGATTGCAGAACTCCTGTGCTAATTTTGCTGGTTGTATCTAAAGCTCAGAGGTGTTAAATGACCAGAAGTTGATATATTGTCTGATGGACCGTAGTTCTATGAAGTGGGCAGATGGTCTCACTCCTGCCAAGTGCTGCTGTATGTCATGAGCTGGAAGGGTGGCCCAGTTCATTCCAATTCCTATAAAGTTCTTGCCACTGGGATGGGCTATCAAAAAAGTCTGAGGCTACAAAAAGTTCCCCACGTATAGAAATGAGCTGAAATAATATGCAGAGTAAAAAATGAGTACAGTAGATGAAAAATGCTGGCAGCTAAATTTGGTCCTCACTTCTCCTCTTTTATGTCTGATAAAGTACCGCAAATGGATGGTGGATAGCATATCTATCAATCTATACATTTACTTAAAGAATGGCAATGAAAGTCAGTTCCTGAGCCCTATGTCTCTCAGAAACGTTTGAGACTTTTTCATTTTAACCTTGAGGTGTTATATATGGTAGTATATTAAATTAGCATAAAATGTTATGATCATTGGGAGTGATATATGGTCATGTGTTCTCTTACAATGCATCAAGAATAATGAGTGGTAATTGGTTCAGGACATTGATTAAAGAGCTGTGGAGACGTAGTTTACTACACAAATGGCCTATCAAATTTCATCTCTGTTGTACTTGCCTCTTTATTACTCTGACATGAAAATATTTCATGAAAGTATGCCTGGACATATCTCTATATATGCATATATATATATATATATGTTTGATAGTTATTCAGTCAAACTGTGGGAAAAAATCCATGTTCAGAGCGGTACACTCTTAACATCTCCAAAAGAATTTTCTGTGGAGGATGTTACTGGAAGTAGATCTTTTGGTGTAATGTCTTTAGTTGTGGAGGATCATGGGTGGTCACAAAAAACCTTTATTTTAGCCTCATTTTGGTGGTAATGTCTCATACCAAATGGATAAGTTCAAGGAATTCTGTTCAGTCTGGTGTGCACAAGCTGAGTCACCATCCCTGGAGGTATTTAAAGGTTGTGTAGCTGTGTCACTTCACTTGGGACATGGTTTAGTGACAGTGCTGGGTTAATGGTTGGGCTCGATGATCTTATTGCAACCCAAACAATTCTGTGGCTCTGTGAAACCTCTTGGAAATGGCACACTAATCCTTCATATAAAGTAGTTTGGAAGTAATGATTTTGTTATTGTTAGCTGAGGAAGATATATAGAACGCACTGTAAATTAATAGATTCTCAGAGATTTGTGTTTCTGACATGTTTCTCATTTATTTACATGATAATTTTTTTCCTGTGTTATCCTTACAAGACATAAATTCTAATATGCCAAAGTGAAAACACAGTTCAACAAGAAGCTTTTATTTTGAAAGTGTCATCTTATGTTAAAATATTGTATCCTTAACTTAATCTTTTTTTTTGAGGGGGTAAAATGCTTTGCCAGCTCGCTTTCTGCATGCATAAGAGCAACACACTTGTCTTGAGTAACCTTTGCCTTCCGTTTCTTTCTATGAGCAGCATATTAAATGACAGCACTGTGTGGGTTTGCTCTAATAACAGTAATGGGAAAAGGAGAAATCTTTTTTTCCATAATTCTTAAAAAGTTTTGTGAAAGTATCTCAAGAAAGGTGGGAAAAGACAGATTGCCCTAAGCCCTTTGCGCACATCTGCAGTGAATCAATTTGCCGTGGAGATTGGAAAGTGAGCTGACGTGGCCTTGCACAGGAGGGTGCAGAAGCAGTAGTCAGGATATCTGTGTTAATGTGTCTTTCTCCTGACAGTTAATCTCCATTGGATATCTCAGACTTTTCATGACTTTTTTTTAAATTCGCTGAGCAATTTTTCTCGCCACAGCTCAAGAAGTGAGGAAGACCTTGAAAAGAAGCAGGGAGATTGATGTGCTGTCTCATAAGAAGAGCTAAAAATGCTTGGTTTGTTTTACAAAAGGGTGAGGTAAGGCAGGGCTTTATATGCTAAAGGACAGTGTTGACATGAGAACAAAGAAATGAAAGTAAACTACGAGGTAGAAGAATAAGTCAGACGTGATAACCTCCAGAGCAGGGCAGTTTGGGGCCAGTCTTCCAGTGGCAGAGCAGAGGCAACAACCTGTGCAGTTTGAGGGGGAATCCTAAACAGTCTGTGCATGAGATTCTGGGAAAGTCTGGGGTTTGAGAGCAGTGGGGTGCATTTGATAGAAGAGAGATCTCTTTAAATCTCATTACTCAGTAGTTGTGGTAGCTGTTCCAGTGGTTAAAAAGCTAAAAACACTTTGTAAAATTTTAAAAAGGATAAGCTGATTCTTGAATACTTTCAGAACCGAAGCGAACATAATGCAAAGGAGAAAAATAGTAATGAAAGTGGATCAGTTCTATACTGTGAAGTAGGTGGACCATGTGATACATGGAAAGATTTCCATGTCTGATTACATTTGATCCCTTTGATCTTCCAGCTCTGATATATTTCTCCTTGATGACTTCCTACTTTCAAACGACTTACATTATTTCCAGTCTTACACAAAACACTCTTGCCCATCTCTGTGCCATTCATGTATAATCTATTACCTTTCCTTTT
>VZTA01012188.1:0-67005 GCA_013398855.1 Mohoua ochrocephala | reverse complement strand
AAGTGTACTGTTAAATTTTTATTGCCCAGATCCATTCAGCATCAAAGTGAGTTAACAAAGAAATGTTTGTAAGCAAACTTTTCTGATGGTGGAATAAATTTTCTGGAGCTCTGGTTCAGTGAATTCCTGCTCTGTCCCACTGTTACCACTGTCATAGAAGAGGATCTCTAACTTCCTGGGAATTTCAGACAAAAATATTTCTCCATCTTTTCAACTTAATTATGTTAGTGAAGGGAAAGGTTTCAGTACCTTAAATGAAACAAAAGTAGCAAGTAATAGTGTGAAGTCTGTACTTAGGGGTTTTTTTCCTCCATCTCAGGTTTTGGCAGTGGATAAAAGTGACTGTATTAGGGTGAGTTGAATCCCAGTCAGTAGACTCAACATGTACAAAGATACCTAAGCAGATTAAATAAGTTTGAAATCAAAGCTTACTCAGCAACACACTCTATTGTAGACTGCGAAAGGTATATCCATAAGGAGACACTGAAAACTGTCATCTAGATCTTATCTTGGATAAGCAGAGTTTCATTTACAGATATGAGAAGAATTAGGAGGAGTCTCATCTCATTCTAAATACTTAATCACTTATAAAGATTGTATTTACCACAGTGTCTTCCAATAACGAGTTCCAAAGTGGTTTAAGAATATATTTATGTCATGGTTTGGGTGTACCGTTTGTATTGTGAGAGCTGTTCTGTTTCTCTGATATCCTGGTTTCTCACACTGGTTTGTATCCAGTCTCTGCTTTGGAATACAGTGAAAAACCTCAGTTGCTGGGAAAGGGTAGTCGTGAGTCCTGACATTTGCTGTGGATGTGAGGGCGATCTGGCTTACTTGGCAGGCAGTGAATGTAGCAGGAATGCAAAGGGATCGTGACAAGATTTTTTTCTCAGTTTGGTGAAGTCAAGGGTGACCTGTACGATTTCTGCCACTCTGTTGCTCTTTGGGGCGTGTGAGCAGCTGCACTTTGCAGCAGGGCCGTGGCTGTGCTGGGCGGGCACTGGGAGCACTGGGAGGTTCGGTGTCGTGGCCACGCTGTTCCCCTTGCTGTGGGGAGGCAGGGATTGACCCTCGGGTCACAGGTGGTGTGAAGGATGTCAGCACAAAGGGCTGCCCTGCCTTGTGCTCCTGCCTAATTCCCCTGCTCCTCTCTCCTGTATTATCAGGTATTACTGCAGCTTCCATTAAGTGTTACTGTAAAGTGCTGGAAGATTGATCAGGGTATTTTTTTTTTTCCTCTTTTCATTTCCTGCTTATTGTTTAAATGCGGTATCTCTAGTTCCACATATGGCAACTAAAACTTGGAGTGGCACAGTAATTTTAACCATATGAGATCTTCTTAATGCACTGGTGCACAATATCTGTTCTGCCTTTTTGTTCACTTGCTTTGGAGTAGCAAATGTAAAATTCTGGAGGACAATATTTTGTATTGATTTTACTTATAAAATCAATAATAAAAATAACTTGGCACAAGAGGGAATTCGATTACAATCTTCATGGAAATTGTTGGAAGACATAATAAAACCTTAAAATGCAGTAATATGTATAAGTAATCAAACAGTGTTGACTACATCTTTATGAATGACAAGCTTACGGTATAAAGTACTCTCTTAGTCCTGAAGGTCTATTTTTATTTGTGACTCTCTCCCAGTTCTCGTGGGCATAGCACATAAAAATGATCTATATTGTTTAGAGAAGTGTCAGGAAGGCACAATCTTTCAGAGAAGCCCTAAAATATGCTCTTCATTTCTCTTCTGCTTGTCTGCAGCTTAGTCTTCTTCTCATTATACTCCCCAGCTCTTACTGATTCAGTGGCTGCAGTACAAACTATTATCCCGAGCTAATTGTCAGTGGGTTTTGCTAGAGCTGGTCTGTGGCATTTGGTTCAAGAAAAGCCACTGTTAAATAGGCTGAAAAAATTAATATGCATAGAACTCTGGCAAAAATTAAGATCTAGAGGTCTAGACCAGCATAAGTGCAGTCAGGATTAGGTAAAGAAGACTATAGCTGGAACAGCTGCCTCACTCTGAAGTAATTTCTGGGCTCTTTTGGCCAATGCAGTAACTTTGGAAAGTTTACTACATTGGAAAATCACTTGCAGAATTTTTGTGCATTTATACATCTTTTTTTCCCCCATCACCCCTCAATTATTACTCATTACATGTTTATAGTAGCTGCTTAGAGAGGAAGACACATTTCTCAGTTCCATGTAACAGATGAAGCAGAAACATCTTGTTACTTTTCCATGTTCTCCTGTCTCTGCGAGTGTGGAGGATCAATAACATATGTAAGGGTTAGAAGAATTTAAGGAGTACAGAATATAAAATTAGGATCTTTATGTATCTGAGGAACATGCTCCCAGAATTGTTCTACACCAATAAAATTGCATCTCTCTTGTTTATAATTATTTAAATTAAATCAGTTGATACGTTATATAAATCAGGAATTTGCATTTGATTGAAGATTATACGATCTCCTGAAGTGTGCAGCCTAAGATCTTTATGATTTTTGCAGTCAGGCTTCCTGAGAACTCCTTTATACCAAAAGAGGAACACTATGTAATTACAACTGAAGAAGTTCATGTAGGTAGCACCAGTTTATTGTTCATCTGATGTATTTCAGGTTTCCCTGAAGTTGAAATCAGTCGTGGTGCACGGAGCAAAAATAAAACCCTTTCAAAAAACCCAAAACTGGGATTTGGGTAAGGTGTGAGAGGGGAAAACTTTACCTGTGTTTGATGTGTCTCCCTCTACCCCCAAGGGCGACTTCTGAGTGAATCATGCAGTTGAGTACAAGAGAAACATACAAGGGGTTCCCTATATTTTTGGGATTATTTCCATTGTGCTGCTACAAAGCAGAGTCCCTCCAAGTCCCCTTCTGTAGCTGAAAACTTGATTTATCTTTCTTTTCTCTCTAACAAACATACAGGGACTCTGGTATTTGAAATGTGCCTGTCGTTTACAGCAGGAATTCATTTTTTCTCCCTTCCCTTCCTCATGTAAGTTATTAGACTGATTCATACTTAAAATGTTTTATGTAGGCTCTCACTTTATTCCTGATTGAAGAATAGTTTATCACGTCCCTGCACATGGGAATCTTCCCTTTGGGAATCCAGCCATTTTTACAGGAAGGGAGAAAAAGTGAAAATGTAAATGAAGAGTGGGAATGTTGCAGCTTCCATCCCTACATCCAGTTTTCCAGTGTTATATTGTCTGCAAAGAGCAGGGGCAGATAGGGGATGAAAAGATGAAGAACATTTAAGTGATTCAGCATTTTTCTTTTTTGCAATATCAGGCACTGTATTGCACATCCTACAAATCAAACACAATAATTAGACCCACAGAGATCTTAACCATGACTGTACAGAATGTATAAAGCTGTCAGAGATCACAGTCATTCAGGAGCACACTGCCAATGCTTATTCAGCCACAAAATAATGCGAAATGTAAAAAGAAGTTCCAAGAGTCATAAATTAAAAACCAAGACAAAAGAGTATGAAGATCTCTTACGTTGCTGTCTTTCACTTAAAACATTGTCCTAACAGTTTAAATGTACATTTAGAGATAATAAGAACATTTTTAAAAAGAACCTATAAAGAAAATGTGAGTTGGATTTAGTATCATTAATTTTATCTTTCCTTTTCTATAAATAAAAAAACCAAACAAACCTGAAATCTTAAGTCTTGTCTGGAATATCTACTGTGATGAGATCTTGAAATTTTATTTGTGCTCTGCAGATTGAAGTTGTCAAGCTGAGTCTATGGTTTGAAAACATCTTCATATGGGAATTGTAACATACAATCACTAAATTAAGTGTTAGTTGAAGATTACAGTTGTGAAAGGAAGGATAGAATTCCCAAATGTACGTGAAAATTAAAGCTTCTGATTACTCCTAAATGGGAAAATAGGGAAGCATTTGTGGTAAATCCTTGTCTGCATGATATTTCTCACTTCTTGAAGTTCCTCCCACAGATGACATTACCTTTGTGTCCTGTTACAGTTGTCCTCTTTTGACTTAATTAGTATATTTCTTAGGTTCTTAATATATTACCTTACAAAACAATCCAAAAAGATATTTTGAGAATTTTGCCCATTTCTTCCATTAAGAAATGGAAGGGTAAAACCTACCTCTAATTGACTGTAGTGACATGTGAAAGGGAATTGTGGTGCTCGTTCCAACAGAAAGCAGTTGCAAGAACAGATAGACATTTCAGTAAATTGTTAATTGTTTAGGTTAATTGCTTTCCCATACGTAACTTAGAGAGCGTTTAGAGACATCCAGGTTCTGGACAGCAGGTGTGATAAGGGTACATATTTTTCTATGCAATTTTAAAAACACACAAATATTTTTCACCATTTTCGAGCGTCACAAATGCTTTTCTGTTTTCAAGAGTGAGGAGGTGGTGCTTGTATTCTCTTTTTGTATTCATACAAAGCATATCTTTAGAAATAATCTTGTAGCCCTCTTGTGCCTGCCACAAAGTGAGCTGTAATGACAACTGGAGGAGACTTAGTAGTGGTGAAAATTGGCAGAATTAAGCTGGACAGAAGGGGAAAGAGGGGGACTTTAGAGTTGAGAAAGTTTTTCAGTTTGAGACCTGCAATTATCATTTTTGTTTTTCCTTAATTTAAAGAAATACAAACATTGATTTCCTGCTAAGACATTCAAACTCTAAAGCACTCCAGGTAATCCATCTAAAAGGCATGCAGTCAAGTGTTTTGTTTTGTTAGGGATTTTGGTTTTTTTGGGATTTTTTTTATTTCTGGTAATAGATGCAAGTAGGTGTTCAAGGTGTGGAGAGGCCTTAGCGAGGGGGCTGATGTGAGAAGCAGGGAGCCCTGAGCACAGCCAGCTCTTGGAATATGTGACTGAAATGAGAAAATGTTGCAGCTCTTCAGCCTTGTTGTGTTGCACCGAATGAAAATGTGCGTTGAAGGGATATTCAAAGTGGGCATTTGGTAGCTTTTATGTTTCCTCTGACTATTAAACCAAAACTAGTTGGTGAGGGAGGGCCCCACTCCCTCACGTGAGAATTCCACATGATCGAGTTCCTGTGAGCGCAGCAAATCCTCGTCTCGAGCCCTCTGCTTCTTTCTCCCTGATTCCGGAGAAATGTGCACAGCAGAGAATAATAAAGAAGTAATCCTAAAAGGTGTTGGATAAACACCAAAATCAGAAGACAAAAGAATACACAATCAAATGTACTGATTTGTTTTTAAACCAGTGTAGACTAATTACACCTTCATGTCTGTGCTACTTACACCGATATTTGTTCAACAGAATACACATGTTGCTATGGCAATCATTTTGTTTGTTAAATGCTAAGTAAACTCTTAAAAAAAAAAGGAAAAAGGCAAAAAAAGCCTTTTTTTTTTGTTTTTTCCTGTTGTGACTAGTATCTCCTGCCCACACACAGCTGCTCTAAAATAGCTCAAAGTCTTCTGGCGTAGAGGCTTCCTAGTCTGGCAGGAGCATGTCTGCTCTCAGAGGGGATCTCTTTGCAAGCATGGAGCACACGGAGCACCCCCTCCTCCCGTGCTGTTTTCCCACGTGCTGGGCACTCCTGCTCGCCTTGGTGGCACTTGCCTGCCTGGTTTCCAAGGGCAGAGCCCAACTTCCCCACGTGCCTAAGATCCCTTTAAGCCCTGTGGGGTAATTCCCTTTTCCTTATGGCCCCAGTGAAAAGGGTGTTCTAGCCTGTCACTGTACACAGGCTGCAGAAAAAGCACAGCTTTGTGAATTTTTGGGTCAGGGATGGAAATGTTGTTTCTCTGGAGAGCTCTGACTGCCTGGCCCGGCTGTTTGCAAGTTGAGGTGGGTGTTCAGGTTGATGCATTCCTTACATTTCCCTTCACAGGGGGAGAAACCCTGATCAAATCTGTTCACCCAGAGCTCTTACTGACATCATCTCTCCTGGGAGAGTGACCACAGTGGGAAAGGATGAAAACTGATGCTTTGCCTGAAATTTTCTCACCGTGAATACCAGTGTAGGGATTCTTTTCCCCTACTCTCCAGGAAATAGTTTGCAGGGAGATACTTGCCAAATGCTGTCCATAGAAAGGACCTCGTTTTTCAAATGAAATGGTACAACTCCATTTTTACGAGTGCTCTCTTGAATTTTCATCTGTGAACAACATGTTTTTATAACCTGTGACAACACATTGAGAGTAAAATATTTTGACTGCTTATGAGAACTTCTCGTGGCCATCTAACAGTGACAGCACATGCTCAGGGATTTGCCTTTTTCAAGTTCATGCATTTGGGTGCAATTCTTTGGTTCTCCTGCATCACAGCCATTTTGAGATGTGCAAGTGTGATGGTTTTTTAAGAAGGAAGAAGTAGGAAGCTGCAGCATAAATCCCTTGTATGGATTCTGTCCTTATTGTATCATGCTCAGAATCCTCCTTAATTTGAGGATCCAGAAAACCCCTGAGTGCTGTTGCTCCCTTTGAAATAAGAGCAGCCATGTGAGCCCTTACTTGAGTGCAGCAACATTTTCGACAATTCCACATCCATGGCTGTAGCCATCATTTCACAAGGTGATTCTGAAATCTTTGGGAAGTGAAAACTTGTCTCCAACAGAGGAAATATCCTGCCAAGAACTGCACTGACTGCAAAAAGTAAGAGTTCATATGTCTTAGTCAAAAGTAGCTTGGACAGCTGCCTTTCCCTTCTCCTGAAGATTCCAGTCCCTGCTCCAGGCTGCCATGGCTGTGCAGAGAGCAGCTCTGGCCTGGATCTTCCTGCTCAGAGAGACAGAAAAAAAAACCAAGTAGAAAATTGTCTGGGTTTGACTTCTGCAACTAAAATTTAGCAAGCTTTGACAGAAATTTTTGTGTTTTCTGTGGGGGCGATAGGGTTGTATGGGCAAGTATTCATGTTCAAATATCTTGAACTTTTCAGGCATCTTATAAAGATTGCTTTAAGCTGTAATTTTTAGAGGAAGATACCTTGGGATAGGAAAGGTTTCTCTGAAGGAGACACTGTGTGCAGGTTGGAAAAAGAGAAGTTAAATACATTCATACAATATGTATGAGAAACAAACAAAACTGTGTTGCCCAAAAATAAATTACCTCTGTTTTCCTACGTCCTCGCTTAATTGAACTATTCTGGAAGCTGATTTTGGAGAAGCATATATTGTGTTGCACTCTAAAAAAGAAATGCAGATATTTTGATTGGCAAAGATGACTTCATACAATTTATATACGGTGAGACTTAGCAAACTCTCAGCCTTATAATGTCCATTAATGTCAGTATGTCCACTTATAATGGACACTTATAATCTCCACTAATGTCAGTGTTGCAAGCCAAAGAAGTTGGAAGAGGCAAGAGCTTTGCTTTAGCTGGGCTTTGGCCTGTACCTGCTGAAATCCTGATCCTACTCAAGCAAAATTCCATGTGTTTCGGCAAAGTGATCATTTGACTGTGTTTGAGCTTTGGATATAAAGGCTGGTCTGATCTGTGCCTAGGATTTGTGAAGGGGAGAGAAACTCAACACCACCACATCAGGCCCTCTGTGATTGATTTTACCGAGCTGGATGGAGTTCCAGCTGGGATGGTCGTCTGGCTGTCATGGTCACACACGGAACAGCCTGTTCCTACTGCCAGCCTTGACATGACACGTTTGTGTTGGAGAGGGAAGCTGCTGTTGGCTGGTTGCTGCTCAGGACAGTGGAAGAGCCTTTAGGGTGGCTAAATTTTTAAGGATTCTGACTCTGGCTTTGATAAGATTAACAAAAAGATTCCTTCAGCACCATTGCAAGGGCGGTTCAAAGATTTGATGACATTAGGCAGGGCATTGAAGAGACCTCTGTGTTTTTACCCAAGTGGAGTTTTTAAATTTATATGCTATCAATAGCATTTTTCTCTGTAGTATTCTCAGATCTTCTTGTTTTGTTTTTGCTCTGCAGTTACATTGAGGGTTTGTTTCGTACTTAACTGGCAGAGTTGTAGATGTCATCCAGGAGGCGTTAGCAGACAAGCTGTTAGCTGGGAAGTTGCAGACTCCGAATGCACATGCATACATAAATAAACAGAGGCTGAAAGAAGAAAGATGTCAGTGGAAAAGGAGGGGTGCAGCGGGTTTTAACTGTTTCTGTGTGGGTGCAGCTTGTGCTTGGGGAAGATGTCAAGTTGGCAAAGCCCTTATTCCTATCATCACTATTCCCTGTTGTGATCATCAACCTCACAATAGAACAATGCAGGAAAGATTTCTACCTTTATCTTCTGACCTCATGGGCACTTGAAGCCTGTATGTACATTGTGTCCACTGATCTGCAACGTATCTGCAGGAGTGTTGGGTGCCTCATGGAATGGAACACGCTCCCCGTTGCTCAACTCTTGTGTGCAGAGCACCTCTGAACAGGGCAGGCAGCACAGATGGCAGGATTGGGGAGAGTTCATGAACAACATTATATGTTTTACCATGTAAGTAGTGTACTAGTCTTTTAAAGTTTGTAACTTGTTTCAAAGCTCTCTACTGGAGGAAACCAATGTGTATTGGGAGATGAAAATGACACAGAGAGAATCCATTCTGCATTTCGCTGGTCACAGATTCACAGAATGAACTAAGTTGGAAAAGACCTTTGAGATCATCAAGTCCAACGTATGACCTAACACCTCCTCACCAACTAAACCATGGCACCGAGTGCCTCATCCAGTCTTTTTTTTAAACACGTCCAGGGACGGTGACAAGTCAGTTGTCTGTGTTTCTTTAATGCTCATCCTGGAAAGTTTGGGGAGTTTTTTCATCAAAAATTGCTAATATCTGGTATTTCTTTTTTAAATTAGTGCCTGCATAATCTGCTGTGGATAGCGGACTCTGGTTTTCAGGCTAAAATATGATACAAATATCCTTTACTTGGGCAGAGATCATTATTCTCAGTACTTTATCTAGTTCCACACTGTGATGATGTCTTTGACATCTGGGATCTTTCCGTGCTGACTACTTAGCTTCCGAGCATTTAAGAAATAGTGTGTTTAAGAGCTGGCTCCTGATTCCATTGTCTTCACTGACTGGACTCGGTGGCAACGGATCAAGCTTTTCACATGCAACATACAAGAGTGAAATAAAGACTTTAAAACAAGTATTTATACTCAGTTGATGGGAATCATTCTGAGACGAAATGTTCTTGAGGGGAAGCTCGATAGACTGGGGAGAATTTGAGGAAAGTCAGAGAGGAATAGCTCCCAAACCTGCTAACTGCTACCATATCGGGTTTGGGTTTGTCTGCAGTACTCAATCTGCTATGAAAACATTTAGACACGGCTTGCAGGTTATAAATTACTGTACGAGGTGGAAGTGATAAATTTTAAATGTCAGTGGCACTGTTTATAAGCTGTTTTCTCCCAGTTTGATAGCAAATCTTGGAGGGCTGTTGGATTCCTAAATTCCAGCCAACCCACACCATCCATGGTCTGCTGTGTGGGAGTTCTGGAGAGAGCAGAGGCTGTGAGTGTTGCCGTGTGCAGGATTTGGGAGTCCACATTTCCCATGCATTGGAGACTTGTCTCACATAACAATGAGTTATTGAAGAGCTTGTGTACTAGAATAACACGGGTAGTTGTTGCAGAAAAATTCTATTAAATGTTTTTCATCAGAAGTTTGTTCACAAGGCAGTTGTTGCTTTCATTTCCAGGCTACTGGAATCTTATTACAGAACAAAGAATCTTAAATGAAATCTTAATTTGAAAATCCTCGGCTTATCAACCAGCAATAAGTTCAGGTCGTCAGAGTTAAAATTCTAGAGATATTTTGCCAGAACTGGAAATGAAAAAATGGTGCTCCATGCAATTCCTTTAAGTTAGCTGTGCAACAGAAACAGCATTTACTGCTCAATATGTACGAACTTTAAACCACAATAGGGCTTTACAATGAAAAGCTTGCATTAGTGTGATACATCAGGTTCCTTGAGGGATCTGTTCTGACTCCCAAAAGCAGGTATTGACAAAATGGAAAAAATAAATACAATTAATCAAAGTGTCTGGGTGCTGTTCTTCATTTTAATTAAAAGTGGTCTTTGGCATAAGTAAATTCTGATTATTCACCTCAAGATGAGATTATTTGTAACTGAACAAAATCAAAATATCAAAGCTGACAGTGTGTAAATGATTATCAGTCTTACCAGGCTGAGCATCACATGAGTATTTGTTAAATATGCGTAAGCAGTTCAAATAAGTCTGCCTTGGTGAAGGTTTACTACTTTTAAGCGTACTGAATCCTGCTTTGTAACCTGGGCAGGTGAGGGCCTTGCTGCAGGGCTGCTCTGAAGAAAAAGGCACAGATTCATCTGCCCTGTGTCTTGCATGTTTCTCCTTTCTGAGAAGGCTGAAAGCTCAGGCTTCCCTTCCTTTAGTGAATTTCTCCAGTCTCTCAGCTCCACAGGATTTGAGGGTTTTCATGAAGGAGGAGTGTTTAGTAGGGTACCTTTTAAGGGTTTTACCTGGATGCAATCTGTTCTGCATTAGATAGTTTGCAACATTTTAGCTGCAAATGCATCTTTGTAGTAATTAAGGCTGAAAATGAATCTGGCTACCTGGCCTATTCTGTAAATTCCCCACGGGAGGTTGGTTATCTTTTTCATGTGATGACTTAGTAATTTTGTACAATTCCATCTAAATCCAAAACAGTACACCTGAGAAATAATTACAGTTCTCATTATTTTGGTAATGGCTTTTTATCATGTGTCAGTCTTCTTTTTTTTCCTTCCAGCTTTTATTTGCATGTTCCTATGACACTAAGTTCTGTCATTTCCTTTGTTTCTTCCCTTTTTTTTTTTTCTCTGATGTAATGGGTTAAAAACAATGACAATTTTCTGAAATGTTTTGTAGTCATTTCACCTATTATTTTTTTCTTCTGATATTAAAAAGCTTAGCAAAGCGGTCAGTGTGTCAGCTTCTTAGACTGGTGTCTTAAAATAGTGACGTTTC
This sequence comes from Mohoua ochrocephala, assembly GCA_013398855.1. NCBI lineage: Eukaryota > Metazoa > Chordata > Aves > Passeriformes > Acanthizidae > Mohoua > Mohoua ochrocephala. The sequence goes on along the minus strand of VZTA01012188.1, from coordinate 56,076 downwards.
TGAGGCATGACCATCCAGTTATTCCTCCTGTCCCATCTCCCATCAAAATGTTAACATTTCTTCTACGAAATAGAATTTGGAGTAGTAGAAGTGTCAAGGTTACAAACATTTCTCAAGTTTTCCTCTGCTTGTCTTTGCGTTTTTACCAAGGGATCCAAATTAATGTGCAGTGGATAATCCTGGGGGGGTCCCAAACCAACCCCTTTTCTGTTCTTGACTGACTTGGCATTCCTGATCCACAAGAGTTTGTAGGTTTCATGTTCCCATTGCCTGTGCTTGGTCATCCTCTCCAGCCCCTCACCTCCTCATGCTGTTTTCAGGCTGCACCTCACTTTCCATGGGGCATTGCCAAGCCACCATTGCTAAGTGATGGGTTCATGAATTCTGCCATCAGCAGTGATGAGAGGCCATTAGACAGTTACAGGTTTTACCTGCACTGCTCTTGGCAATTCAGCCCTTTGTGTTCCTGCCTCTTTCACACAGGGTCTCCTTTCAAGCACTGTTTTGTATTGATTGATCTCAGCTTTCTCACCATCTGCTGCCGAATCAATTTTCCCGTTTCTTTCTTTTACTGTAGCATCTTACCTGTATTTTGTTCTTGACCAGCCTATTTGAATTGTACTCGTGTATTTCTAAGGAGCCTGTCTGTGCCGAAGGCAGGTGCTACCTAGTGATGCAGAATTGATTCAGCTTAAGTCAAGGAAGTGGGTTTTATTTAATATTATATCTCTGATATAAATTGCAGCATTGGCAAGCTACAGAACATCACGTTATTCCATGGTGGGCAGAAGGGGTCAATTTTTAGATAGCTTCCTTAATTAACTGAAGTTTTACCTGGGTTACACCTGCCTTGCCTTTACAGCCCAGAATGAAAAAAGACCAAGTCTCCCTGACTGCATCACTGCTAAGAAAAGTCATGTATTTGACTTATAACCCTTGACTGTATCCTGTTGAGCCAGGAAACTGATTTTTTTGTTTGTTTTCTAAGATAGAGGAGGTTGTAACTGGCTATTTACAGTCTCCTAAATACTTGTGGTTTTTTATGCACTTGAATTAGCCCTACAAGTTCATCATCCTTGGTGATACTACAGCATTCTCTGCCTGTTCTTGTGTGTGTTAAGCAGCCAGTGTTGGCAGTGATGTGAGTTAGAAGTTATGTCCTGTAGTAAAGACTGTGATCCCTTTGATTAATGTGAATAGTTCAGGTTATTACCAATAAATGCAACTAAAAATTAATAATGAATTTCCATTAATTTGTAAATTTCTATTAAGATATGCAATACTTTACAAAGTACATTGCTAAGTCCCTAGAGCGAGGACCTTTGGGTAAAAGTTTTAGAGCCATTGAATACATATCATAAAACAAATTATGTTCAGCTGCATTGCTAATTATACCTTGGCTATAGGTCTAATTTTCTACAATAAAACCATGTACTTTGTTATTCTTGAATGCAGGTTAGAATGTACATGGATGAATTGACTTCTAGAGATAGTCAAAGTGAATAAAAGATAAAACTGTGAATTTTAATAGTAATGTTGTACCAGTTCTGTACTCGTTATTCTTTATGAGCTTTATGCAGTTAGGCATTTCTACCTGTCTTTTTTCACTCTTTCTATATGTTTATGTATTTTTAATGTCTTTTGGTTTAAATGCTTCAAATAATCTCTTTCATCATTACTTGTTACAGAAAAAGAATATGTGCTTAATTGAATTTAAATTATTTTAAGAGTCTACAATTGATAACCATCATCTACTACGGCAGAATTTCCAACTTGTAGGAGTTAGTAACTTTGAAATTGACATTTCTTTTCTCTGGTAATGATTGCAGCTGCAGATTCTGCACAAATGGCATATTACATGAAGTGAAAGTTTAATTATAAGGGGATACTTAATTGAATATTTCTGTTTGATTAATAATAAAGAAGCAGGAACATCACGTTTGATTTTAGACAGGCCAGATAAAGGTTGTCGAAGCACTGCTGTCAGTGAATTAAATGTGCAGTGCTAGGATGGGCCTTCTTTCACTGTGATTCTCAAGGCTGAGCTTGGGCTGTGGCCTCTGCTTTGGTTTCTGTGTGGGACGTTCAGAGCAGTCCAAGGCAGACATGACACAGGTCACAAGGCTTTTCCACAAACTCTCTCCAGTGGTTGTCCATAGGTGATCTTCAGTTTAGTGAATGCAGCACCACTGCTTGAAGGAGCAATGCAACAGACTGAAATTGTGGAAAGGATGAGTATTGTCCTTTCCTCAAACTGCCTGGAGAATAAATGACCCAGAAATTTCAAAGTCAGTGGGCCCTGTTCACATCTTGCATAAAATAATTTGAATCCAAAATGGCCACGGAGTGTTCAGTAAAGTCACCCCACGAGGAAGCAGCAACAAGAAACAAGCTGATGAAAAAGACTGGCTTTTTAAAAAGTATATCAGAATTTCAGCTTTTAAAATTTATTTAAAATTAAAGACACTTAAAGCACGTCATTTTTTTCCTGTTGTGATTTGGAGTACTGAAACGTGCACATGCCCTTTTTTGCCACAGTGGCATCTCCTTGCTGGGCTTTCTAACCAATAAATTATTAACTTCAGAGAAAGCTTGATCTGCTGCCAGAGACATGTGCTTTTTCTGGGCAGGCTGTTTATGGCATGTAGTTCCCAGATGGTTATCATATCACTCAGCAAACAGTTGTTCCTGAACACACCCATTTAGTGAATGTACAGGATTTTTTTTACTGGCAAAGATATTTTACCAAATATTTGGATGCACAGGAACTAAGATACAAAACACTACTGAAAACTAAATGGGTGTTATCTGTAAAATTATGCCTGGTAGTTGCTTTGCTGAGCAAGAATCTTTAAAAAAACTCCTAACAAAACAACTGTAACTGGAAGTTATCTGTGTCAGGCTTTACAAGTTATATAAGATGTACATCTCCAAAAATTGCTGTATTTTACAACATTGTTATGAGATGCTGTTTTGATCACTAAGCTATCCTAATAATTAAGAAATACTCCTGAGTAATCAAACCCACTTGTAAGTGCTTTGGTTTCCCATAGAATTTTTTGTCAATAAAGTTATCAAACTTGGGTCTAGCACCTCACATAGTTACAGATGTAGATGTGGTGTGATGGGATCATATCTTATACTCAAAAAGAGTTCTGTATGATCTTTTAAAATATTTTTTTCCTTTTTTTTTTACTCAAAAAAAGTACTGTGGTGCACAAAAAAAAAAAGAGTGGGGTTCAGTTTCTAACACTAAAAGATATAAGAGGGACAGAAGAAAATGGTTTTGATTTTCAGGGTACTATTGAGCTTCATGGGCAGGTGCTTGTAAATGGGTACTAGTTTTCCTACAAATTTGAGAATTTCTGGAAATAATCGTATGGAGCTGAGCATTAGCACTGCTTGATATTCTGATGAATGAAACTGCCCTCATGATGATGCTTTTGAATCTCCACCATAGGAGACTCAGACTTACTGGCATGTCTGCACTATAACCCGCGTGTCTAACCCATACCTTTGCTGTAAAAATTGAAATAGAAGCCTTGCAATTCATCTGAAATGTATGCCAGGGCTCCCAGTGCATAAGAATAGGCTGATGGAGCTGTATGTGAAGGAGGAGAAGCTTCTGAACTTTTCAGTAGGGAGTTGAATGTATATTATGGCAAATAGATCATTTTAAATTAGTGTTCTGTACATTTAGGATGGAGTGTATTTTTACTCCTGGTTAAATTGCCTCTGAACACAATTCAGAAACCCAATATCAGGCCTAGCAATGAACATTTCAAAAAAGTAAATTAATATCTTCACGGAGAAGAAATATGGTTTATTATAGAATCACCTGCAATTGCCACTATAATTATGGCTTTGTCAGTATTTCTGTGAAAACTATTTATTAGGAGTTTTGGGGAAATATTCTTTCAGAATAAGCTGTAATGGAGTGTGCAGCTTTGCAGGCAACATCTGAGCCTGAGCTGTGTCCCGCGCTTGGTGCTCTGAACAGACGAGTTTGACTTTTCTCCTGCGAAAGGTCACACACAAGTTGTTGGGAGATTCCCAGAGATGCTGACTTTTCTCTTTAAGGAGCCTTTTTAATATCTGAAGCAGGGAATCATCCTGCTTAGGATGCCTCTGGCAGAGGTCTGTTCTTGCTGACTGCATCAGTCCCTGGGATGTGGGTCGTGCCCCTTCCTGCAGAGCTGGCAGTGCCAGAGCACGGCAGGGAATTGGCCTCCCCTCATGGGCTTGGCAGTCCTGGGTGAGTGGTTGGACTTGGTGACGCTGGAGGTCTTTTTCCACCTAAGTGTTTTGGTGATCCTGCAATTTCTTTGCTTTCCTTACAATACAAGGTGGCAAATCTGCAATTAGCAAACTGTTGCTGTATCCACTGGCACAGCAAAGCTCTGTAATTCGGTTTCAGTATTTTCCTCAATGCTGGTGCATATAGATTAAAAGGGTAGTAGTTGATGCTCTAAATTAAAAAAAACCCAAATTTAATTCAGATTTCAAGTTAGTTATTAGCCCAAGAGACCTATATAAGTTTGACAGGAAGTTTTAATAGATTAATAGGATGCTATTTTACCACACTGACTTTCTGCTTCAAAATGGTGACTTTAATTTTTATCTTTTCTTCAGCTGTCAGTCTTGACTTTGTTTTCTGAAACAGCCANAAATGGTGACTTTAATTTTTATCTCTTCTTCCGCTGTTTTCTGAAACAGCTGTGCACATCTGAAGAAGTTCTTCTGAAACTAATAGAATGAGAATTGGGGTAAAAATAAATTATTAATAAATAAATAAAATAAACAAGGTTAAATAAATGAGATGGAAAGCCAGACCTACTCAAAGAAAGATCCTGGAAGTGTTGACCAGATCATAGTTAGTGTGAGAACACTGATGTCTCACAATGTTTTTATAATGGAGACTAAATTGAAAGCAGGAAAAAAAAAATAATTAGCAATTTAAGAAAAAACAGTAATCCTCTCTTGTTTAATCTGAAGTCAGGCAAGCAAAGCTTAGTGAGCCCAGGGTGTTTTCCAGGATAAATATAGGTACAGATCCTGGGGTCAGAGGGTTAGGGCAGAGAGAAAGTGCCTCTTATCCCACTTTTGTGGGCTTTGTTTCAGGAAGGAAAGAAAGAAGAATTAAAATTCTTGCACCCCTCCAACAGAGATCATTATGTGTCAGATAGCCCAATGAAGCAGTTCTTTCATTCCAGAAATGCAAAGTTATAAAGACATTCACAAGCACAATTTTCCTCCTCAGCTGGCAATACCGTTTGAGTGCTACCAAAAAGAGTGTTAATGAGTGATTAAAAATGGGCATAATTTAGTTTTTAAAAGTCCTACTCACTCACAATTAGCAGCTTGTGTTTATATGTTAGTAGAGCTTAATCACATCAGGAGGAAAGGATTTTAACTCCGAAGAAAGGAAATCCCAGGGATGATTTTTCAAAGCAGATGTGAACATATATTCTCAATTTAGGGATTACCTAAACAAAACAAGATTCATTGATGCTGTAACTCTGGCTATGGAACGAAGATGGGCAGGTTCTAGATTCTGACAGTGACTCGATGGTTTTCTTAAAGGGCTGTTCAAAATCATACAGAAATTACGGGTGTGACGTGTCAGTCGTGGGGTAATATCTGTCATTAGCATGAGGTTGGCAAGAGCTCAAAATAGAGGATTATAACGGTCACTTACAGCCTCAAAAATAGAAAAATGTAATACTGCTTCTGTATTCATGCCTGGTACAGAAACTCTGATTTCCTAGCTCCATTTAGTCTTCAAAAGTACCAGAAACTGGATAATTTTTTCCAGTTCTGTTCATTGCATGTGAAGAACGGTGTTCTCCATCCCTTCAGTAGTATGTCTTGAGATCACAAATAATCGGTTTGTACAGCTTATCATTACCTCTGATCCTTAAATTACACTCACACTCTCACTAAAATCATTGCAAGTGGCTTTCATGAATTCAGGAGGGCACAGCTCTGTAGAAAACCAGCATTGCACTCATGAAGGAAGCACTTGGGAGGGAAAATGTGTCCTGTAGATGGCCAGGGCTACTTCCCCGTTCTGTATACCTTGAGGAGTGTGTTTATTCTCTGGTAATGCCAGCTAAATAAGCAGCATTAGTGGTTAATTAAGAGACTATTAAATATGAATAAGGCTGCCATGACCTGAACTTGTGACAGAAGAAATGGAAGACAGAAAATGTTGGTTGAAAATGTAACATGAAAATTTCTAGGGGTAATACTTCAGAGTTTTAATAGTTTGTATTCTCTTTTATCATAGATTAAATAAAGACTGATGCCAGATCTGAACAGCAACATTTTATACTCAATTTTTAGGAGGGAGTAGTTTTAGTAATCCAGCCCTTACTTAAAGTGGGATGAGACTATATTATGAATTTACCTTTTTTTCTACATGCTTCAGTCATGCTTCAAATTTATTTAAAATCATGAAGCAGTGCCAGAATCCCACACTGTGTGTCATAGTAACCACGAACCAGTGCAAGAGATACATCAAACAAGCATTTTAAAAGTGGAGGACAGAATTACAAAAACATAGCAACGCTTTTTTGAAACCTTTTAAATATAGGCAAATAATTTTTTAATACATAATGAGTGATTTTAAATTTTTTGTTTTCTTTACACATTCTGGGAAATTTTAAGAGTAAAAGTGAATCATCTGTCATGCCTGAAAGCACAATAATTTTGTAGTAGTAGTAAAAAGAGAAGAAAATAAAGTATTTTAATGTAACATGTGCTGCTGCTTTTCCCCATTCCTGCTTCAGGGAAGAGTCAGGCCATGCCTGACAGTAGATTCTTAGTAAAAGTGTGTAATTCTCTTCTTACAGGCATTCATTATTACATTTGAGTTATTTCATTTCACAGCAAAGGCAGAGAATCATCTTAGGCACGGTTATCATGGTAATGCTTTAAAACATAGAATGACATTTGTGGTTTTTGCATATTCCTTTTGTCCTCTGCAGAATGGGGCATATCCTGTGTGACTGCGAGTACCTGTGGCAATTCCACATCTTCCTCTCTGATTTCCTAGGATAACAGGAATTTGCAGAGACTGTTTTATACAATGGTTGGTTTAGTGAGTGTGGTGTCAATCAAAGATGAAGCTTCAATTCCAATTCATCTGCGTTTGCTAATGTTTCACTCTTAGAAGATGAACATTAAATAGCTATATACACATACTCAGTTTTCCTACTTTTCTTTCTTTTTTATAACTTCTTATATCATTATTGTCAGAAGTGCCCAAAATACAGTGGAAGCTTTTAAAAAGAAATTAAATCACTGCAGCAAAAGCAATCTCACCAGTTCGTAGCAGATTGTACCCAGTGAAGGACTGCAGAACATGTGATGAGTGTATGCATACACTTATGTAGTGAGCTCTCCTCTCTCCACATTATCCTTTCCCTGAGAAGAGATTGCTAAACACAATTCCTTTTTTTCCTCTGTGGAAGAAGAATGGATGAGTTTCTCACTCCAGCCTGGGCAAATTTGGAATCTCATTTTGTGAGGCTCAGAGCCACGGGCTCGCAGACGTGTGCAGGCTTTTAAAAGGGATTAAGGTAACCCAAGGAGCCAGAGCTGCCGCTGGTGCTTTGAGAAGTCTCTTGCTGCTGTGCCACAGGCTGTTCCCCTCCTCTGCTGCAGCAAGAGTTTCCTCAGTTTGTTCCCAGAACTGGCAGAACTGCTTTTCTTTGATAATCAGGAAAAGCAAATTCCGTGCTTTTTGTGGAAAGGCCCCTGTACTGAAAAAAAGGTCAATGAAAATACCAATGGTTCAAGGTCTGCCAGTCCTAAGCATGTAAAGCAGTGTTTCGAAAGGTACCAGTAAACTGTAGCTGCAGAAAAATACTCTATAAAGCAACTTCTACACCTCTGTAAAATATTTATGTGTATTTGAAATGAGGTTGTTCCTCATAATGAAGAATAAGTGGCCAACATACCTGCTTGGCTCTACTTTGCATTTCAACTTTGGAGGCTTTTTTAATATGAAATCAGATGCAGATTGTTTCTTGTCCAAGTGTAAAAAAAAAAAAAAAAATTCAAATATGGGCAAATCCATAGACTTTATCCTGCTATTAGATTATTTTCTCGACTTTCCTTTCAGCTCTTTCTACAGAATCCACACTTGGAGTGGATTTAATTCTGGAAAGTTATCAACTTTATTGCATAACTGTGGGATATGCTTCTCTAAATGTCAGGTATTATCAGAGCACAGCACATTTAGAAGAACTCAGACTGTATAACCCCAAGGTTATATGTATTTAAATCTGACTTCATTACATTTTATACAAGACAAAATATCTCTATCCAAAAAGGTCTGTGAGGTTTTTTTTCTCCCATTACTTGCCACACTTCAAAATCAGTAGGAAAAAACCTTGAAAAGCAGAGCTGTGAGAGTCAGAGCTGCACAAAGCATTGACATATTAAAGTTGCACGTGTTTGATTAACAGTGAGATACAACACTCCATTATTCATCATGCCAAAATGTTCTTGCTCTTCAAGAACAAACTAATTTCTTCTCTCTTAAGGACTGTCAAAGGATTTAGTCGTTCTCAGTGGGCAGGGAGAGAGTGTTTGCTGGAGGAGGGGAGAAAACCTCCCTTGGCCCCAGGGTCGTGCCTTCTGGAGCAGCATTTGGAAGGGCAGCAGTGGCTGCTGGGGCGTGGCACGGGTAGGTGCAGTGAGTGGTGGTGTGAGGATGCTCAGCAGAGCCAAGAGTTCAGCTGTTGGGGATATCAGATGTATTTTATGTGTGATAGCAGAGCAATTTAACACCTGTTTCTAAACTGTGATTTTTTTTTTTTCCTTTTGTGTGTGTGAGGAATTTTAATGCTAATAGGACACCTCTAGGAGTAGTCAATAATTGAGCATCTACCAGTGATTCTTTTTCCCCCAGGGCTGCAATATTGGGTTGCAGTGCCTATGATCCGATTTACAGACCCGAGTTCTGTTTGTATCTGGCTCTTAAAAATGATTCTGAGAAAGGCATCCTGCATTCACATAGGATTCCAGTTGAAGTTAATAAAAAAAACGACCTCATGGTGCAGTTAACTTCAGTAATGTCCATATGAATCTTGATGCACGGGTGCTCAGCTGAGCCACAGAACAAGCAGCAGGGTTGCTTTAAGCTGCATGTGTGGTCTGTAGTTGTAGAGCAATAGCTGATTTTTTTACTGCCTTGTTTTTTGGGGGTTTTTTTTGTGGTTTTTTTGGGGTCATTTGTTTGTTTGTTTTTTGAGCAGTAGCTAGGAATCAGACTGTTGCCTGTTTTCATATATCATATCCTTTGCTCTTGCATGGGCCTGCCCGAAAGCCTGGAGAAAATGTATGACTCAAAAAAAAAGAAACAGACGCCTTATGCCTAACTTTGTACAGGAAAAGAATAATGGGAGCAAGTAGAGAAAATCAGTCAAATACCACAGCCAGGGGTGTGAAAGCTGAGTAGGAATTGCACTGCAGATGGGCAGGGGGATCAGGAGAGCACCACACTTCCCCTCCTGGCACTGTGGTCATCCCTCCCACAGCACTCACTGAAAGTACGAGAAAGGAAAAACAAGGAGGGAGTTGCTGCTCGCTTGGGTTTTCTGTCAGTGTGTAGTCATGGCGTGGCTGGCATGCAGGGCCAAGCATCTGGGATGTCGCCCTGGGGTGACTGGGTGAAGGTAAAGAGTCCTGAGAAAGTGCTTCAACAAAAAGGAAAATAAAAATGAGGGAAAGTCAATCTGTCTGTCGGAGAGAGGAGGAAGCGCTTGTAGCAGTGAAGGTTGAAGTGTTGTCTCTTTTGCCCCGGTGTTCAAAAGCCAGGTTAGCTGTGACCTGGTTAACCTGACAAATGCTTAGATTAAGACAGGGAAAGAAAAGATTAGAACTGCCCTCCTGGCCCTGATAAAATTGCTGTAGGGAAGTACCCGAGGTAAAGTAATTGTGACGATTTTTAATCTCTGAAGACATATGGAAGATAGACAAGATCCGTAAAACTGAAAAGGGCAGAGTGGTTTTCCCTCAAAAGAGAGGAAATAGGAGTTACTGAGGAATTTTGGTGGAGAAATGGAGTAAAATTGATTTTTTTAAGAGAGGAGTTAAACTGCTTGAAAATACCTAGAACTTAAGGAAGAGCAGGTAACTGCCAAGATCAATCTGTAAAGTTCAAATCATAACAAATCAATTTAATTTCCCTGCAATTGTACAGAAAGCCTGGTGAGTAGATAAGGAGTGAGTGGCCATGGTGTTGTCACCAGGGAGATGGGGAAACGTGGTCTGAATGGGACCACCATAATTAAAAGCAGATTGCAGTTCTGTGCTTGGAGTGAATGCTGGCAAATAAATGGTTCACTGTCAAAAAAGATGGATTTCTATCTCAGGGCTCTGGCCAGAGACTGGTAATATTCAGCATTTTGATAATTTGGATAATAGAGCAAGGAACACATTTATTTAAATTATCAGATAATATCAAAGTGGGTTATCTGCAGCCTCAGGAACAAAATTAGAATTGAAAGCTATATGAAAAAAATTGGAGAAGTGATTTGTATATGCAGGTTTCAATTGAATGGATACAATTGCAAGCTCTTACACTTACTAGAGAATAAACCTAGTAAACAAATACATAATAGGCAGTGTATTATAGTCAGTAGTATTGTATAAAAATATATGAGGATGTGGGTCAGGGAACAAACTGAACACAAAAGTAATGCCCTACTCTTTAGGGGAAAAAAAAAAAAGAAGTATCCCGCTTTCGTGTTTAAGCACGTGTGTTCTGTAGGACGTGTGGAATCTTGAAAAGATTATCTAGGTCAAGAAAGAATTGGGTTTCCTTAGCCTCAACAAGAGAAGGCTGGGGATACAAGTCTTCAGATGTGTAGCAGATTCCCATGTACAGTGAGATGATGGAACATTTTTCTTTTATATGATTTTATGGTGGGAGATTAGGGTTGGATGGATTAATTTGTAGCCAAAGAGATTTTGGTTGGAATGAAGAGAAGCTTTCTAAATCATAAAACAGTTAAAAGACAAAGTAATTTTTTTAGAAAGTTTATAGACTTTCCTTGTTTGGATGCTTTTGCAACCTGATTAACCCAATATCTTCTCTTTGCTTTAGTGGCAGCTCATTCTGTCTTGAGGGGAGACTATGGCTGGTTCTCAGTCAGATTTTTCTCCCATTTTTCCATCAGGCATTGATATTTTGGATACTAAATCCCACACTGCTTAGTATTGCAGTCCCCTACTCAGTCTGTTTCAGTGCAGGGGATAATCCAATAACAGAGAAAGTCTATTTACGCACATCTTTGAGACTTAACAAATTCCCTTTTCCTATTGATTGCAAAACCTGTTTAGGTTGCCTTAAGTATGACCAGAATGTTGATAAGCTCTTCTGCATTACCAGGCAAAGTGAAAAAATTCCTGTTTTTATTACACTGAGCTCTCCTTGTGCATTAGCATGTTATAGAAAAACATAGTAAGCAAATCTGATATAGCGTGGAAGAAAACTACATGCTTGGTAAAATCAGGTAAGAAGTAATTTAGAAGATCACAAAGTAAGCACTGTTTACCTTCAGACAGAAGTGGAAAACTTAATTTAAAGCTAATATTCTGTAATGGAAGTTATTAAATTTTTTGGTGTCTTTCCTACTGAAAAATAACATACATAATTTGCTATAATGATAGAATATAGAATTATAACTTGGTTTTAGCTGGCTCTAATTTTTTATTACTCGAAAATATTTAAAATTAAGTTGCACATGAGAAGTCCACTCAAGAATGTCAAGTTTCAGGCTTTTTTTTTTTTTTCCAAAAAACAGTGTTTTGACAGTTTACACACAGCAATTTAGTACTCAGAATTAATTGCATGCTCATTTAATTAGAAATGGAATAATTTGTCAATGTTAGAAAGTTAAAGTTAACTTGTAACCTACTGCTAGGACACTGTGCACAGAGCACTCTACTCTCAAACCTCTTAATTGCCTGCAGTGTATTTATGGAATATAATGCACCTCTTTGCTGTGTGATAAATACCTCCGAGGAGACTGTTAAAGAATTAAATGTGTTGTTATCAGCATGGAACAGAACAGATAACCTTGCTGGATACAGTCTTGCTGTACAAAGCATTGCAGTGTCTTTATCTCTTCTTCGTGTTGCAGAGCTGCAGTCACCAGCCGGGTAATTGCTCCAGAAGTTCTGTGAATTTTAGTGTTACCTGCTACAGCTAATGATGGTCTAGTGGAGATACATTCAGCCAGGAGCTGTGCCAGAAATGCAAATGGGGCTTTAAAAGGGCCTGCTTGGGAATAAAGGAAAATGCAAATTCTCCTGGATAGAAGTAGCGATAGGACCCTGGTTTGAGTCTAGTTAGATCAGCTCCACCAGAGCCATGCATATGTAAAGAGAGCAGTCTTCTGTGGTGAGCTCCATCAGTTCATAATGGGAATGGATGATGACAGAGTTAAAATTTCTTCGACCAAAGCAGATCATTAGCTGCCTGATTAACTTTACTTCTGAAGTACTGATAGAGAAGTGTCTGCTAAGAGGAAGAGCTCAGTAGCATTTAGTTACACATGCCTTAGCTGTCAGGTACCACTGACCTCATTGGAACAAAAAAATATATATATATGAGAAAAAAGAAGTGATATCTAATAAGTTCTTAATAGACCCTTATAAATTCCTAACCCACTAAATGAATATGCAATTAATCATATAACTTTCACCCACCTATAAACCATTAGCAGGCTGCAGAGGTCTGGCTGTGTCCTGTATTACCTTGGTAGTGCTGTGCTAGTGGGGTGCATTGCTCTTACTGATGATCATCCCTTATACTGAAAAAGAGAAGAGAATGATCAGCTTTATAACAAGTGCTAACTGTTGGGGTCACATTTAATGTCATTCCCATGTAATCCATAAATGTCTGTGTTCATTTCATATTAGCTGGAATGGGAACGGTGCATAGTTAAGGTCACTCCACAGACTCTTATGAAACATTTATTTGTTTGATGGAAACCTGCAGTCTGTGTGTGAAACAGATGCCTGAAATGGCTCTTTGTGTTTGTGAGGATGTCTGTGCTCTGTACCACTGAGCACCACAAAATTTTGTTACTGAATTCAATCAGAGAAGATGCAGACCTTGAGGAAGTGTTGAACCAGTTACACAACTCAGTCGTGGGCACAGAACCAAATGTAAATTACACCTGCCCCCCGTGAGAGGGTGGATTTACTGTAAATCCTGTGGCTCCTCAACATCTACAAAGCTTTGCTGCTTGCATGGTCTAACACAGGGTTCTTATCCTCGAAAGAATCCTGGATCAACATGCATGATTCTGTGTATTTCTAATTTTAAATCTCAGCTTCTGCATTGAACTTACAGTTCTTACAAGTAAAATTTAATTAAAGAGTGTTGAGTAAGAGTCATTCAAACTACAGCACCATACAGAAATTCTGTACTGATTTTGCTAAATTGATGATAAATTTCTGTAAGGGAAGAGGAGCTTTCAGGGAACTTGATGGTCAGTATACAGATCAAAGGGCTGTTCTCCCTCTTGAAAATGTGACCTATTGTGCATCTCTAACGACAAATAAACCACATTTTAAAAAACAAACAAACAAAAAAACCCAAAACAAAAAAAAACAAACGAGCAAACAAAAAAACCCCAAAGGCAAAAATATTTTAAAAGAGGATTTAGATTTTCAAAATGGACAAAATGCAGTAGTGAACAGAAGTTACAAAACATTTCTGAGAACTGAGAATCTGGCCAGTGGATTATAATCAAATAGCCACTGCTTAGTTAAAAATCTAAGTGGCTCAATTTGATTCAAGTCATCATTATTATTTTTAAAAGGATACAAATGTGAATTTTACTAGGTAGTTCCTTGTATTAAAGGTACTTAAACAATTTTATAACCCCCACAACTTGAATTAAAAAAATAAATGATCTGTTTGTACTCATTATGTACAGAATTATTTTAGGTTTAATCATTTAATTCTGCCCACTGAATTACAAAGAAGATGAATTAAATATCAAATAAGTGGTTATATTATGGAATTTGCTCCACTTGAGTATGTGAGAGGGATATAAGTACTTTATATAGGTATTTGATGTAAAATCTCTTGAATTTCATTGTTTTGATTAGAATGACTTTAGTGCATGTGGAAAGGGTAGTAATAATTTCTGTGGTCTTATGTGTCACATTTATGGAGGTATTTGGATGCCTAAAGATGCAGCACCAGAGATGGCCTTTAAGAATCATGCTGGAGATGTGCATCTCATTGACTTACTGGTATCTCATTGACTTCATCTGACACCTAAATGCATCCATCTTTAGAAAGTTTAGGATTCTATTCCCCAGATCTGTTTTATGCAGAGAAAGCACTAAAATTATGTCAAATACAGCCACAAGACAACCTTGATGTTATTGCTGTCCCTGCAAGAGAGCTACAGCCTGGAATAATCTGTCGAAGTTATAACCCACACCCATGGGCTGTTGACTACTTAGTTCATCTCCATGAACAAAGAAGTCTTTAAGGATGCAAATAACTGAACATCTCCAGTTTGCACTTTGAATATATATATGTGTGTGTGTGTGTATATATATATATATGACATACTGTGAGCACATGTGTCAAATTAATAGTAGTGCATGTTTAAATTGACTACTTAGTTGTTTCTGGAAACAAATCACACATTAATGAACTAAACAAAGTTTACAGAGGTCAGTAACAAAGATTTTCATCATAGGTGTATTTTCCTAGCCACCTCTTTTCAGAATACATCCCTATCAGAGGTGGGAGTGGTCAACAGGATTAGGCAGCAGTCTGTTTTTATCAATACCTAGATTTTATTAACAGATTATTTCTTCTGTCAAGAGTCTCTTCCTTTCATGAAGTTCATTGGCAGAACTTTTTTTAAAAAATAGTTTTATTCATTGGGGCAGAGTCTTGGAGAAGCAAAACATCCTTCTGAAGATCACATTCATAATCATGTGCAACTCAGTAGGTACAGTGATAAATACGTTGGAAATTAGGCCTGCTGACCAGAAAAACATTGCAAAATGAACTTTCTTTGTAATAAATCATAGAAAGACCAGGTTTGTTTGTCTAACAATTTTTTTATATTTCCCTGAAATCACTAGCTTTCTCACAGGCATTTTGGGATCACAGTAGAAGCTGTGGAAATGTGCAAGTGCTCTGTCAGGAGGTTTTGAAAATTGACTTGTAGCCCACACAGTGGTGTTAAAAGAACAAATCCAGCTGAGTCCTTAACTTGATGTAGTGAAGCTGGAACTGTTTTGCCATTCTTTAATGAGAACTAATATCTGATGCAATTCCACAAGTGGTATGATATGTTCTGTGACTGTACAATCAGAGCAGAAAATAGTTCTCTGGGAAACATTCAACATCAAGAGCAAAAGTAGTAGTTAATTATTTTTAAAATAGAACATATGTTTTGTAAGAACATTCTACAAAGGAGAAGGATGAACACAGATTTAAAAAAAATAAAATGCAAAGAACCCCCCCCCCCAACCACCTCCACTCTATGAGTCACTTCCCCCTAAAAAACAGAGAAATAAGGCAGTGAAGTATCAAGCTCGCTCCTTCATCACTGGAATCTGGAATTGCTGCTTCTCATTAAAGCAGGGACAAGTACCTTCATGGGAAGCCTGTGCCTTTCTATTAATGTAAAATTACTTACCCTGAAGGAAGAGGGTCAGCCTGACCCAGGTCATCGCTTCAAAAATGCTAAGGCAGAGTTTTCATTCACTTGAAACACCACTGTACAGCATAATTGAATCCACCATGCAAGTGGATGTCAGGGGGGGTGGTTGGCACTGTTTGACTTTTAAGAAGTAATACATAATCCTGTGGCTGAAAACTTTATCCCAGAGCAAATGTCCAAAGACAAAAACAGCCTGTGTGTTTTTCAGCTATTTTAACGTCCTGTCTCACAGTCCTTTTCTCATAGCCCACTGTATGGCAGGGGTGTCTCCCATCTGCATTATGCATGAGGAAACCATCCCATCTTTCTCCCAGAAGAGGCATTGGACCCATTCCTGGCTCCTTGATCACCACAATGTTGTTTGACTGCCTCTTCTCTGACTAGGCCAACAGGACAGTCTGGAAAGCAGATAAATCTGCTGGCGTTGGCATCTCTCAACAGCGCTGAAAGGAGTGTTGGATGAGTGAATAATGAGAGTTAGCAGTTACTTTGGAACTGATAGAATGAAAGGAAGATCTTTTAAAATACATACATAGAGTTGAAATACCTTGAAGTAGGTGGCAAAGACTAGACCTTTATGTAACTGTCCCAGAGAAATGTTTTAAGCTGTCTTTGTTGCACATCACTCTTTAAACCAAGCTTCCATCTCAGGCTATGAGGAACACTGATAGTGTGACAGACCTAACAGATCAAATGGTTGAGTCCACTTTTTAGAGAAATATTAAGATGTGCCCCTTTATTATCCAATTTTTGTGTTCTTTTTAAGTAAGGACAAGTCTTTTTGGGTATTTGAGCATGAAAGGTTTAGCCTGGGGTCTTAGGCAATAAATTAATGTTCCAGTGAAGGCAGTCAACCACCTGCACAAATTTAGCCTTTATAATTCTATTTATTGTCTGCAAATATAGCACCAGATTAGATGTTTCCTGGAGAGACGAGTTTGGTGTGAGGTATTCATCACTTTGTTACGGCTTCTTTGAGATCACCATGAAGTACTCCCTTGTACTAAATGAATAGCTCTCTTATCATGACCTTTTAATCACTCCATCATGAAGAGGTCTTTTACTTGCTACAGGAGTCTACTTCATGATACCACCATCAAAGGGACTGTAATATCATAAACGGCCACAACAGAGACCAGTGCAGAAATATGGCACAATACGAGAAAATTAGTGAAGGTAGACCTAGCTGGCTGCAAGCAGCATCATGGCTTGCTAATGGGAAGTGCTGGAGGGGATAACTGGCTGTGAGCTCAATTGTTGGGAACTGCACCTGGAGGTGATATTTTGCTCAGTTGTGTAACAAGGTAGTAGAACAGAAGAGGAGCAGTGTAAGCCTGCTAGCAGGGCCAGCAGCACCAAAAAAATGATGGAGATGTGGGAGATGAATAGGGCATGACCAAAAAGGAAGTTTAAAGACGAAATTTAGCTGCAGTGATACTTGCTGAACTTACTCCTATGGAAAAGATTTTCTTTTCATGCTGTATTTAAAACATGAAGATACTGGAGTTCACGCTACTGAACAGAACTGATGTAAGAAAGAGAGAAATCTAAACTGCGGTGTTCAAATGATTTGAAGAGTTTAAACAGGGTTTCTGGAGAATGTCTTGGAGGGATGGAGTCCTGGCCATGTTGGTTGCCTGGAATCATAAAGGCTTGATTGCAGTACAAGAGCATTTTCAATACATGGATTTTGAAAGTAGTTGCAGAAACTGTTCATAGCTCAACCTACAGGCAGATAAATACTCAAAGAGAAACAAACAGTTGTTTTATCATGAAAACTCTGTAAAAGGCTAAGTAAGGAATTCAAGACTACTAAAAAAACCCTCCCAGTAGCATACAAAGATTCCCTGGACTCTCCAACACCCAGAGTTACCATTAAAGGTGTCTTGATGTCACTGTGGGAGACTAGCAGAGAAGAGGACTTATCATAAGAAACACCCACTGCATTCCTGCTTTTCCAGGTGTCGTATCCACACGGAGCAATTAATGATGATGGTAACCAAGGCAGTGAAAGGCAGGTAGTTCATGTAGTCAGGTACTGAACCATCAGATTCCTTAGAAAACCGTTTTTCATTCATGTTTTCGATCCTCCCAAAGAGAAAGGCTCTAGGTGCCAGTCTATTCTGCCTGAATTCATTCATCAGTTCCCTGAGCCTGCGTGTTCCAGCCGCCATGCCCACACACTGCAGGTCTGCTTACTGCTCTTCCTTCCTGCTGCCTGTTCTCCTTTGATCTGATCCTCTTCATTTCCCACCCTTTAAGAGTCTCAGCTCTGTTTTGCTCTGGATTTGTTCTTTCTTTTTATTATGTCTCTTTTTTCCCGTCCTGATATTTTTAGCCCTATCTTTTTGTCTTCCTTTTTTCATCTTGCGTGCTTGCTGGTTTAGCCATCTGCTTCCCTCAGCCCAGTTTTCTTTTCCATTTTCCCTTTGCATTTCTTCAGACCCACAGGCCATTTATCTCATTGCTTCTCCTTTCTCCAGCTCCACGGGGTCTTTTCATCTCCTCATGCAATTTGTAAGCAAACAGCAGACGAGCATCCGTTATCTGCTTCCTAACTGCTGCCCGAGTGAGTCAGATTGTCTGGAGAAGAAAAAGAGATATTGAGACTATAGTCTTTACTTCAAAATTGACTCATCGCATGCTTTGCTTTCCTTTTGTATCCTCATCATTTCAGGGCACCTTCCGTTCTGTTTGGTTTTGTGCTCAGAACCTGGACATTTCATTTAGATGGAATGTTAATTTAGAAAATATTTTCTCAATAGCTTTTTTAATCTTTTTTTTTTCTTTTTTTTGCATCGTGTTTCACATGAATCAGTTTATGCATGTTTTTGTAAATATCACAACATGTAGAAGTGTGTCTCTTCAAAATAAGGTGGTGTTTTTTCTGCATTTGGCAATTTTCTCTTTTGCAATCTGTTTGAATAAATGCAATATGTGACTCACCGTGGAAAAATTGAAAATAGAACCAAGTCTTGACTTGATTCTTTCTTCCACAATATCTGAAAGAGCAATTAAACCATCTCGGAACACTCTGAGGAGACTTGATGCAGCTTTGCCTTTAAGAATCAGTGTTTTAAAACATATTTTGTTTTCAGTTAACAATTTTCAATATGTGTGGAGGCACTCAATCCAAATTCCCTATAGAGGATGCCTTTTGGATGGGATATGGGTAATCCATAGGACCTTGTAAGGAGATCAGACTGTCTAAAGTATGCAGCATATTAAAGTACTTAAATGCATATTTTTCTAAGACAGATTTGGATTCTCAGCTGCATTGACCAGAGGCGAGCACCCTCACCACTCTCATATTTCCATGGAGATGAAGTTCTGGTTGTGCTGTCAGAATTTATATATTTTCTTTCCCCTTACGCCTGTCCAGATCAAAATACACATGCACACTGTGAAGCTGCCTGCAAATCAGTTCAGGAAAAGAGAAGTTTCTATAAATCCCCAAATACTCTTAAAGTCCAAATTTTGACCACACTGAGTATGAGTGTGAGCATAGGCTTGAAAAGGATGTGCACGTACCTGTGTATCAGTACAGAAAAATGCACTGTTGTGCTTGAGGCTTGAGATTTACCAGTTTCACTGTCATGTAACCATGATTTCAGGAAAGTCATTCCTGTTTTTTAATGCTGCAGGTGAATAAGCCAGGAAAAAAAAAATATAAATTTTTGTCATAAGTCATCTCATACAAGACTCAAGAAACATATTTTACGTGATAGTGTAACTAATAGAATTTCAAATGACAGTGATATGTGAGGCTTTCAGAAGTGGCAGTGCAGAGCATTCTTTCTTGAATAATTCACTCATCTGAAGTTATTGTATATTCAAAACCGATTCAGTTGCATATCCAAATGATTGTCTATCAGCTGTCGATGTAGGACAAGAAAAAGAAGTTTCTGCATTTACTCTGAACTGTGGTTTGTATCATGTTACTCTTGGTTGTATGAACTGAGTTTAATTGATTGTGATTTAATTTACATTCTGCAGTGGATGTCTTTTTCTTGAGATAATTAATCTTATTGAAAAATTGTATGTGAACAGTTGAGGCTCTAACAGATTTTCTAGAGGTGCTTTTTTGTTTAGGCTTCCTTGACAGCCTTTTTTCTTACAGATAAATTACGTGTCTCGAAATGTCTCGCCTTTATATTTATTTTGGTTTGGCAGCATAGAGTTGTTATGGCTGGCTATATTTCATACCCCAAAGTATTAATGTTTGCCATAAATTACTGCCAATGATATGCAGTGGTTCTTATCAATCATGAGAAATAATCAATGCTGATTGAAACAAATAAATATGATGCTTTTCAAAGTTATAACCTTGTCATATAACTTCAGTGCTCAAATGCATCAAGCTCTATCTTAAATTAACTCTGCAATTATATACAGAGTTTTCAGAAACAAAATATTTCATCAAAAGTGCCAAAATTTTGCAAGACTATATAGAGATTTAGACATCAATAATGGCAAAATTTTCCTCTATTTTTTTTTTTTTTTTTTGCTTCCAGAATTGGGTAGAAATAATAGGATTCACAGATGGGTGGCAATTCATCATCTCAGTATTACAGACTCTTCAGCTGATTGTTTCTCAGAGTTTACTCTGAAACCAGTTGAAGAAAACAAATCATACTACTTAAAATGAGAAATCCCATAAACTTTGTTGTAGATGTAGTCGGTCAGACAAAATAATCGTGTCAGTTCTTTCTAGCTGCATGAACCATGAGTTAATGTATCGTTAGCTGCAGTTTAAAATTAAGGTAAACTGAAAAGATTTGCTGGATTGTGTTGAAAATTCACCGTTTGTGGTGTTAAATTCTGTGCCTCTCTCTACCCCCAGATATAATCGATATGAAATCAGTCGTTAACTCATGTGGCTTACCTTACTGACTCTAACACCAGGAAAATACCAGTTAAATACTACAGCTCCAAGAGCAAAAGGTGCCACTTCACTGGTGCATGGTGTGAAGCAGTTCTGGTGTGTATCCCAAAGTGAGCTGAGCTTTGGTATCAATGCATAGTCTGAGGTCTCACTGTGTTTGTTGCCGTGGCATGAAATCAGCAGAATTCCAGTCTTTAATCAATATTATTTTCATGAATATGCAGAGGCCGTCACTTACTGGTATAGCATGTGGTTTTTCAAACTCTTCACTAATAGCACAGGTGTTATCCAGTGGTTTCATGTCCCTCTGTGGCTCAGAATTCAGTGCCGCAGAGCTCTCTCTTCACTTTTTACACACCCAAGGAACCAATTACATGAAACCCAACTACGGCCGTGCCGTATTTAGCTGTTTAATCCCATTTAGCAGCAGTTCCTGTGCTGGAGAACACGTGGAGTCAGACTGGAAAGGCAAAGGGGGAACATTTGAGGTGAACGATAACGGAGTTTTAGAGGGAGTTGGATTTCACCATAATGTTATTGATATCATTAACATTATTAATTTATTTAGCACATAAATTGCAAAATGGATGGAAGTTTCATCCAGCAGCTGTGCTTTGCCTTTGGGAGTAGTCATGCTGCTCCTAATTTAATCTTATTAACTCCCTCACAGGTTTTACTGACGGGGTGCTGAACATCTCGCAATACAAAGATAAGAAAGGAATATATCTTTTTTATTGTTTTGTGATCAGCACATTAGATATTGATTCCGTTCTCTTTGCACTGCAGTCCCAGCAAGGTCACGTGTCTGAAAGCTCATAAAAAGGAAATGAGGAATAGGGGCTGGTTGCGTGAATGTTAATCTGGTTTTTTGGAGAGCCAGAAGTTGCTGCTTGGAATCCTGATAGCATGAAGCAGAGACTGGCCCCCTCCTACTGTAACTCATTTTTTTTCAGCAGATTTCCCACAAAGGAGGAAGTTTGTCCAGAAATAATCTGGTGTTCTCCAAACGTGTAGCAGAATAAGGAATTTGTACGTGACATTAAAGACCTGCTCAAAGCCTTTTCTCATTTTCATTGCTGGAAATCTGAATTAAACCAGTATTCTCGGAGCAAAATTGATAGTAAAATATCACTAACTAGTGGAGAAATAATTTCAATAATTATTTGCATAAGTTATATTACTATATACATAGACTTTGTATAACTTAGTATAATTTGTATAGGCTGTGGTGTTTTTATGGGGAGTGAACTTGAATATACGTTAACTTACTAAAAATGTATAACACAGTTGTTTTTTCTGGCCACAAGCACACTGTATTTATATCAGTGATCCCTTCAAAAGATCTCCATAACCCTCCTGTGCTTCATTATGTCCCCTCATATTCTCTCCACTCTGTATCTGGTCCTTGCTCATTATTTGTAGCTCATGGCATGTTCTTGCAGGTTCCATTTTTCTTCCAAGGTACTTTTACCCTAAAGGCAAAATAGGAAGCAATATATGTTTGCATTTCTTTTTCTAAATTGTATTTTTGAGCCTTTAGTGAAGGTTTCTTAAAAATTTGGATTTTTGAATGAGATTCTGTGTGTCATTGTGTTTGGGTACTTCATTGCATGAATGGCAGATGAATGATTGGTTACTTTTTTTGCTCGGCCTTCTAATCACTTTACCATGGCAAAGGCTTTTGGTTCAGTTTTCAGCATAAGTAGATTTTTCAGTAATTCTTCAAATGCTTAATTCAACTGTGGAGAAGAGGATAAAGGCAGAATCCTACTCGTGTGCTGTTTTTCGCACTGTGCATGACAGCCAGCAGCTCCTGTGGCTGGCACCCACCGAGGCAGTTTGGAAACATGCCAGACCATTTTACTAATGTATTATGAAAGATCTTCAGAAGTGAGAAGGGCCGTGGATGAGTGGAGAAGTGAGCGTCCTTGGCAAGATGTATTCCTGTTTACTTCCCTGTTTCACTGTGTCCTGTCCCCTGATTTCTGGGTTCACATGCACTTTGTGATATGTACTGTAATGCAGGTTATTAATTAGGAAGGGTCACTTTTAGTTTTAGGTAGCCCTATTTTTTTTTTCAGCTGGGCTTAAGAATGTTTGTTTCTCCCTAACATTGTTGCTGTAGATGTGGTGGCCTGAAGAGATAACTGAGACAAGATTTGTGGGAAGAGGTAATATCTTTTATTAGGCCAACTGATGTAGCTGGAAAAAAACAGAAAAGCTTTCAGGCACAGAAAACCTTTTCCAGGTCGGGTTCTCTCATAGCTTTGAACTGCCTAATAATTGAGTTGTGCCTGTGAAGCAATAAAAGCAGTTTTTTTGATCTTTCTCTTTTTATGAGTAATACTGTTTGGGAGGCATCCATATATTGCAGGAGTTAAAACCTTACACAGCTAAGGTTGATAATTCTACTTTCAATTCTGATTAAATTCTTTAACTCATAGAGCAAGAATATAGCCATTTTTCATTCAGACTAGTAATCTCTTTAAATACTAGATTTTGTTTTTCATGAGATCAGAAGTGTAAATTAACCCATAAAAGATCTGATACCTCACTGATGAATCACAGAGGTCTGCATGGTTTTGAACCTTATCTAAGAAACTGCCTCTCTTTCCAAATCAGGGTATGTGTTTGGAGATAAGAGGGATGGCAATGATGGCAAACACTGTAATTTCAGTTATTTAATGAGTCTCTTCTACTTTTTTTTTTGTTAACTAATGGGAAGGGCATGGCTTTTAATTAGTATCTTTGTTATTTGCTGTGTGCAATACAAATAGATGGATATCTATGTTGTGTGCAAGACATGGACCCCATTTGGCTGTTAAGCTTTGGAATAACTGAAAGTGTTACTGTGGGTGCTGAAAATTTCAATGTATTTTCATATACTCTCACTTTTTATTGTTCTTTCTCAGACTGAGTGCTTTTATGCCCTGTGAGATGTCTTATCGGAACTTGAAAGGGGAATTTACAGAGTGTAGCAACACTGAGAACTGCAGAGATAAGTTCAGATTACAGGTGTCTGTTTGGGTAAAAATAAAAATACAGGATGGTCACTCCCCTACCTTGCAAAAAGCCATGCTAGCAAGAAGGCATCGTTATTGCTCTAAATAAATAACACATGAAAGAATGTAATTGGTTTATAATACAGGAAATGGATAAAGGATGCATCAAGGTGTTTGGCATGCCCAAGCATTTTGAGATTATAGCGCTGTGAGGTTCTAATGTCATCAGCTCTCCTCCATTTCCCTGGAGCTGAGGGCTCTAATCACTCTGTAAAAATACTGAGGTTTTCTTGGCAGCTTTTTAGCAAAAACACTCTTCTGCTGAGAAATGTTTTCCAAGTTACCCAAGGACAGTGAGCTGGATATTTTCTGGAATGTATTGCTGAATTAGTGGAGTGTGTTTTGGCTGAGTGTATAAGGTGCTATTTTCCTGCATCTTGTTGGGCTATGCATCGAGTTCCGTGGCATTATTTCATCTTTAGAAACTGTAGAAAGACAAAATAATTCCTTGAAAGGTAGAGAATAAAGGACACATGAAAATCCAGAACACAATCGTTGAAAGAATCCTACCTTCATCTAAATGTGTCATCTGAAAGTTCAGATCATGATTGATAAGTGTGTTTTTTATTGTTGGCTGTTAGCTGAGTAATAGATTGTTATTTCAATACGTTTTGACTGGAGCAATTTGTCTTGAAATACTTTTGTCACCTTTTTCTTTTAGGTCCTTTGTAATGGAGTTCTGTAATTTCATTTTTTTCATACACAAATGCAGCTAACTTTTTCAGTGTTGAGCAGCACCAGATGAAAGCTTGTCATCACTTTATAAACTGATAAAAGAATGAATTCAGAAGAAATATTTAATATGCAATGGTTGTTACCGACTGCATTCTGTGGCAAAAGAAAAATTAAATAAATTGTGCTGAGGGGGAGGTGTACTGTCTGTCTGATCTGAAAAACCATTTTCACAGTTCTTAACGTTGCAGGGAACATTTTCCAGCTTATCATAATAGAAGCATGCAAGTTATTTACTTGGCAGAAAGGCCTGAACCCTAGCAATCGTACATGCCACTCGTGAAGTTAAGGCTCCTCACAGTGCCCAACCTTAACTTGTATAATTATTTTAATAAATTATACCAGGCCATTTTCCTCTTTTTGGTTTTCCTCAGCTGACGTGACAGGGCCGGAATTGCTGTAATGCATTTAATATTTTAAAAGGCTTTGCTCTCCTACATTGCTTCATGTCTTAGAGATGTTTTGTGTGTCCATATTCATTAATTGATTCTCTCTGTGCTTAGTAGGAGTACTTTTCACTACAACCTTTCTCCCTTTTCCTCAGTTTCATGTCTCTGTTCTTAGTCAATTGGAGCAATTCAATGTCCATGTTTAAATATTAGTCTTCATTCTGTCTTTTAATAGCACCTCGGTTAGAAGGCATTGAGTACAAGAAATGTTTGGAAACATTTTGGAGTAGGAATGATAGCGCTTCGGGTTTGAACGTTGCACACAGCAGCCAGCCTTCTTATCTTTTTATTTGCATAAATTACCAGGGTTTTTTCTGATTAGTGCACATCCTACAAAACAGGAGTTGCGGGGCATAATTCCCCAAGCCTCTTCCACAGAGGACACAACTGGTGGCCGTGTGGGAGGTTTGATCCTGGTGGTTTGGGGGTTGCTGGTGCTCCTTGCAGTGGTGCCAGATGTTGTATGATAACGTTAGGGAACAAGTGTGTCCCAGCCACTGACACGGCTCTGTGCAGGAGGAAGCCAAACAGGTTAAGCCTTTATACAAAACTACGAGAGCTTCCTGAGCACTTACTATGAGAGCCAGACTTGAAAAAGAAAGACTTTCTATGT
This sequence comes from Mohoua ochrocephala, assembly GCA_013398855.1. Classification (NCBI taxonomy): domain Eukaryota; kingdom Metazoa; phylum Chordata; class Aves; order Passeriformes; family Acanthizidae; genus Mohoua; species Mohoua ochrocephala. The sequence goes on along the minus strand of VZTA01012188.1, from coordinate 30,613 downwards.
CCTTTTTTATTGATTTCATTTCGATAGCGATTGTGTTTCGGTGTGTGGCTCTTGCAAGCAAGATGAATTAGGAAACTTCGTACTTGTAATTTATACATGGTGTTTCTGTTAAGAACTAAAATTAACATGAGTAAATGGAGAAAAATGTCAGCATCCTGTCTCAAAGTGACTTCACTGCAGTGTTGGTCTCCACTGGAAGTAGAGCTCTTTCAGCTTCGAACACAGATATTAATGTTTCTGCATAAATGTTTAGACAGAAATGTTACACAAGGCAGGAGGAGAGTTTCCACATGACATATGAAGTGTTCTTCTTGTCGTTACAGCCTATTTTCTGTTTAAGCTGTCAGAATGACTTATTAGTTTAGCATTTCTTGTTGAAATATTTTCTGTCTAATAATTTAAGTTTTAAATATTTTTATTCAAAATATTTATCAGTCCTCCACACATTATCTTTGATACAATTTTCCCTTTTCCTGCAAGGGCAAGAGACCCATTTCTCTTCTTTGTAACTGGCCTTTAAAAGCTGCTGGCAAGTGCCCCTCTGGGTGACCTCTGGCAGTGCACACTCTGTGCAGAAACCACCACGATTTAACCATTTTTCTCTGTTTCAGTCACACTTCTCAGAAGAGGCTGGTACCTTCCATGACCAAACAGTTTATCTTAAGCTGTAATATAAAGTATAAAATATAAAATATAAAAAATTTTGGGGCATGCTTATTAATATATGTATGATTCTTACTGAAGCGACACTTTTGGTGTTAAACACAGTAGACTTGGCAAATGGAAGTTATTTTTGTCTCAAAGGCAAATTTTTTAGAAGGGGTATTCAGCTGTTGCACAAAGTAGAGTTTCTATTCGTAGAGACGTTTGTGGGATTCTTGCTGCATCAGCCAGCAAGGAGTTAGGGCATGCCTAATTCTTGGCATGTTTTGGCAGGGAGCTAATAATAAAAAGGGAGTCAGTGGAAGGATGTTTCAGATGGCTCTGTTATTGAATGGCCTCCAGAGAAAATATCAACCTCTGAAACCCCCTTGTGTGCCATAGCGACAAATTCCAGTGGCTCTGTCCATGTATGATCTCCCTTTGCCTGTTCTCTTTGAAGGAGATGCTGAAAGGTTCCCAGCGCAGAAAATATAACCTAAAGAGTTCCCAACACATGTATCCATGTCAAGGTTTTGGCTTTACAGCTGTGTCTGTCCCCATCTAACTGGGATTAGCCTGTCCAGAAACAAACCCTTCACGTGCCAAGCAGAGATTCTGTAATTGTAGACATGAAGCTGCAGCGAGTCTAGGGGATGTCATCTAATGTTTCTTTCAGACAGAAGTTCACATTAAAAATAAGAGTTTTGCTTAGTTCAGTAATAATTAGTTGCAAATATATTTTATATTCCAAGACCATGAATTAATTTCAAATTATAATAAAACTAACTAATACTGTGGAATTATGTTATTTGCATGACCAAAGACATGTAAAGCAATGAGTTAGGTTAAAACCAATCACTCAAGCCTGGAAGAGAGCGAAATGTCTTTTATTCACTATCTGTGTATAGACTAACGTTTGACTTTAAAGAGAAGGTGTAATAGTTTGCTTTGGTTTGAGCCCTTTGGTGTGGTGGTCTATCACATTACACACGGTAATTGCTTTTCTGTTCCATTTGGAGAATCCCACAGGTTTTGAATCCAGAAGTCACTGTTAACTCGTTGTTGAATGAGGAAGGTTTACTGAAAAATGGTTCTTTGTTTTACCCAAAATGACAAAAAACCTTCAACAAACTTTTCCTGAAGAACAAAGGAAGCCAGCTAAAATCAGACCCAAACATATTTAGTGAAAGCCACAGCAGAGAGAGTCCCTCTAAGTACAGAGTTTTTCTGTTCTGTGAGCCATATCCGGGAGGTCCTTCAGGCTGTCCGTCACAGGTGGTGAGAAAAGTACCAAATGACCCTGTATTGGTCTGCATCTCAAGTAGAATAACTTTGATGTCTGTGCAATCATTTTGACACAGCTTGATGAAGAAATACAGAAAAAAAAAAAAGTGGATGTTTTTCCTAATGTATATTCTTGGCAGTTTTTTTGGTTTGGGGTTTTTTTTTTTTGTGGGGGTGTTTTTGGTTTTTGGAGGTTTTTTTTTAAACAGGAATGCAGATTTTTCTGACTGGGACATTTTCTGTGCAGCTGCTGTACTGATAAAGTGACTGGTTAAATTAGCAGATGAATATGTGTGTCCTTCCTACAGCTTTCAAAACCTGGTTCAGGTCTATTGGTTATAATTAATTCAGTAAAACATTCTTTCAGTCATAAAGGTAGTGGTGTTTACAGGGGTTGAAAGACTGTGACTGCCCTAATGGTAGTCTGTATGTAATCCTGTATTTTGTCTTGTAATCCTTTACTTTTTCTCTTTTTTTTAACAGGTTTTTCATTATTCTTATACAGCTTCATACGTGATTTATAACATACACACAAGGTAAGTCACATTGTTTTTTCAGTACTGTGTCACTGTCAGTGGCTCTATGCATGAGGTAATGCCAGTGTGTTCAAGTAAAAATGTTTCCCTTTTTTCAAGGGAAGTTTGGGAGTTAAACCCTCCAGAAGTAGAGGATTCAGTTTTACAGTATGCAGCCTGGGGCGTTCACGGACAGCAACTGGTAAGCACAGTCATTAAAAATGTATGGACTGAGGTAAAAACAAAACTGAAAGCCTTAAGATAAGTTGCGTTATGTGTTTCTGCACTATGCTAGTATGCTTCTATTACAGCTTTTAGGAGAGCTCTATTTATTTGTTTATTTTTTATTAAAAAGATGTTTTTCCAGTCTGACCCCAAGAAGCAAATTGTACAATTGCCGAAAGAATCACACCTTCGTCTCAATATGCACTCAAGGGATTTTCAGGATAACCCTCTTTATGGCTACTGCTACGTGGGAAGGAAAGTTAAAGGGGAAGAGAAGTTTTCTTTTCAAATGCAATATCAATTAAAACTGTGGGCAAAAGCAAAAGCTCTGCATCCTAAAGTGATGTGATGGATTCGTGAAAAGTGATGTTTTCATTTCAGTATGAAAATTACTGCCAAGGTCAGCTGTGCTGCATTGAATTCATAATAATGAAACAAGAGATGCTATGTTTCATATATCTTTTTTTTCCCAGAAGTTTTACCATTTTTAATGAACATAAATCATCCATGATCATCGTGACCAACATCAATATGAGATGAAAAAAACTGTGGTTTTAGAACAGCAATGATTTTAAGCTGACCTGTGTTGGTAGTTGAAGGCAAGAGACTGATTAAATCTTCAGTTCTGCATAAGAAATTCAGATAATCCTTGTTACAGTGTTCTAATAAGCTCATTAATGCCCTCAGGCATGATCCCAGGGCCTCCTCGCACATCCAGCTTGTTCATGCAGAGAGGCTGTAAGCTGAATGTCTAGAGAACATACCCTGTTGCTTTATATCATTCATCAAGATGATTGGAAAGTAAAAAATGTTTCTGGTTGGAATGTATTGCATTAAGGAAGTGGAGGCAGGTGAGAAAAAGTAATTGGAACATGCTTTGTATGTTTTAATAATTAACCAGATTAATTTATTAATATTGAGAGCACGGTGACAGGATTAATGGCAATAAAAACATAGGTTATTTGCCAGGCAGCATTGTGGAATGTGGCAAACCACGTAGGTTGTAGCAGAAAGGAGAAGCATTTGCAAAAATTGAACAGATTCAAGAAGCGTTTTAATTAAATTGCAGTTGGTAAGATTTGTCTGTGCTGTACCTCTGATCAGTAATCTAAAGTAGAACTAAAATTAAGTGCAGTGATTACTGAGAAAATATCTTTTCCTTTTCCTAAGATGTCTCATAAGAACAGGGTCAGACTTACCAAACATGAACCTCAGAAACATAAATCAGAATAGCGCTATCTTTGCGTGTTTTCCTTAAAATGTCATTCTGTAAATATGCATGGATGCTTTCAGATACAGGCACAGGTGGACTCCTATTACATCTCAGAACTGAAAAAAAAAAAATAGGCGATCGTTTAAGGTACAACCTGAATCATCCAAATTTGAAAACATTGGCATAATTCATACTTGAGTGAGGATAACATTACTCATCTTCGTTAATGCCCCTAGTAAAGTTAATGTCATGCTTTAAAAATATCTGCTCTGCTGTGGGTTTTATGGTGCCATATGGTCTGCAGAATTAGGAAATAATAACTTTGAACACAAAATCTTCTGTGCACTCTGAATGACACCGAGTGTTGCCACAGAGATGTACACCGGCAGGAACAGTCTACTGAAGGTGACTTTAGGAATTGCCAATTAGAAGCTTGTCCTCTTGAAGCCCTTCATGTGGTGAAAGGAGGTTTCGAAAGGGACAGGAGTGCCTTGCTGCATTGCCCTCCCTCTTCAGCAGCAAGCCAAAAACGTAGAAGGAGCGTGAATGAATAAAGACTGTTGTGAATAATGGTTGTTGCTGCTGTCCAAAGGAACATCTGCCTCCAGCAGAAGCAGGACAGAGAGTTCATTCCAGAAGAACAGGTTAGGCAGAGGAAAGACGTGTGGCTGAGGCATTGCCACAATGGTTCTGTAATAAAATTTGTCGTTAGAACAAACACTGTGTGCGTGGGTTTTGAGTAAAATAGTACAGGAAGCAACCAGCAATGAACAGGGCACAGAGGAAGGCATAAAGGGAGAGATCTAATGATGAAAATCCATCAGTAGCTATCAATGGAATATACCTGGGTGCCAACAAAGCTGCAGTCTCATGGATCCGTGCTGCCAAACACACTGTGAGTGGTTTACCTTCCTGAATAAAACTTACATGTCTTTTCCATGGAATAAGGAAATAGTGATAATTCATGAGTAAAACAAGCAGTGAAATACTTACTCTAAATAAAATAATCATAGTGTATTAACCTGGGTAATCTCCAAGAGCCATTCATTGCAACTGAAGAACAAGTGGAGAACAGTTGGAGAACAGATTAATTTTATATACGAAAATTTGATATAGAAAGACCCATGACACATGCTGTGTGCCATCACGGAGACAGAGCGTATGTGGTTCTCTGAAGTAAAGGGGAAGAGCACCCTTCCATCTGTGGTGCAGAAATAAATAGCAATACTATAGCCAGGACTGGCCAGCAAAATTAGCACAAAATGTGAAACAGGAGGCACAGATATATCAGACTGAGCCCAAGATCCCAACTTTACACTACAACTATTTGGAGTCCTGGATTAAATCCAAAATACGGGGGGATGGCACATGGACTTGGATCAACTATTTTCAACAGTTAGGCTATAGTGTAAAATAAGATGTTTCCAGTCCACGGTTCTGCAGAAGATCTAAGTAACAGTGCAGCCTACGCAGTTTTCTTAAGTTCTTCCAGTGAGGAGGAATTGGCAAGATGTTCAAACAGATAATATAAGGACATGAAGGGAAAAAAAACCAGGAAGGAAAATATGTATGAAGGCATGAACTGCTTGTTGCACAGAGGAGGGATATGGCTGCAGTGAAATTGAGTACATGGAGTACTTTACATCCTTGTGGAAAGCATGCATCAGTCTAAGTTTACTGTTAGGAATAATTTCTGGGCTGTCTAATGGGCCAGCATGCCCCATGTGGCTAGTGAAGAACGGAGTTGGGTTTGTGTCAGATGCCAGGTGGCCGAGCCCCAGTACCATTGTTTTCAAGCGACCGCAGTGGTTGCAAGTTATTTCAGTTTCTTGCTATTTACCTAGAGTAGAGGGTTTTGTAATGATTAAGAGGAAAGCTCAGAGAAACATCTGCTGTTTGAGTCATGACATTTTGGTGGTGAAATTGAAAATGTTTGCCATTGGGGAGAAGAAACTTTTATCTAATGAATTAATGTATCTTAAGGTCACATAGCTCTTAAAACGAGAACTGTTGTCAAGGTCGCACTCTGTAAAATGCCCCCTTTTAACTGTGTTACAAATGTGCCAGATCTAAAATACCATTTCTGTGTCATAGTATGTTAGGGACCTGTTTATGTATTTGCCAAACATTACTCATGTTTGATTAAAATTGTGCAAGTCATTAGTTGATTATCTCTTAACCTCGCCTCCCTAGAATCCATCACTGCAGCATTAAGTAATTCCAGGAAAGACAAACCAGCCCAGCTAGAGATCTGATTTGTTTCATCAACATTTTTCTGCCTCCAGTTTATTGATTAGAGACCTCACTGCTTGTGGCTAAGAAAGATATGCCGTATCTGGTGGGAGGGCTTTACTGAGAAGAAGAATGCTTTGGGGTTTTTAGAGGGCCTCTGTTGTTGAAATACTCAGTTTTTTATCCGGTGTTCTGCCTTCTTGAGCCTTATCTTCTCCAGCAGTTTGTAGCAAAGGTTTTCACGTGTTTGTGCTGGACCTGGCTTGTATCTGACACAGGAGAGACAACTCTGGATCAGCCTATGTATTGCAGTAGGAGCCTGGATGTAAAAATTCAGGCTGGAGATGTCTCCAGTGTTTGCAGTGTTGTATTTAAGCTGTCATGTTCTTCTGCAGTGCTCCTTGTGATACAAACAGTTCTTCCGATCAGTTATGGGGTGGGCTACTTCAAGCAGCTCCCAGTGAAGCATGGTTAGAAGTTATTCAGTTTGACATAGCTTCTTCTTCAAAATTATACTTTTTTTTTCCCCCTCTGCCTTGGTGGTGGTATATGTTGATTATTTTGTATAAAATACTTTTTTTCATGTCATTCTATGAACATATATCCATGCGAGTTACTTTGCCTTTGTATTTATAATAGATGTTTTATGCTATTTATTGCAGTAAGCTCGCTTTTCTTTTGAATACATTAAGTGGTGCTGAAGGGAGTTTGAGTTACATATTTGGATGGATCAGCATAAATAATGATCTATTGACTTACAGATGAATATCTGTTCATAAATTAATACATATTTTAACCAAAGAGAAATCAAGACAATAGTAAAACTATCCAGAATACTAAAGAAAATTATTTCTTAGAAGCTTTGTCAAAAATTGTTGCTACCAACAAAATATAGCACTATCAAATGGTAGGACTGAAGATGAGCTTTTACTCTGCTTTATTGTAATTTAGGTCATCATTGAGTAGAATTACCTATTGGGCTGTATACACAAAGAACAATTTGGTGACTGTAGCTGAATTGTGGATTCAGGATGTTCTCATCAATTTTTAGAAAGTACTCCAAATATTAGAAATATAGCAGTTGCCCTCATCTTCCAAAAAACCAACCAAAAAAAAAAAGGTTACTCACAAATAATAGATCTCAGAAGCTGAAGCTTTTAAATAGAGAATGAAAAAGGTCCAGTGAAAGAGGACTTCACCTTGTACTAAAACTACCTAAAAGCCAGCATACAAACAGAAACCCAGAAATAAACCAGAGCAAAATCTGCTTTAATTGCTGTTAATAAGTATACCTTTTCAAGAACTCTCTGCCCTTTTGCTTTGCGATCAGTAATCTTATCTTTATCCTTTTGTCACGTTTGGGGGTTCAATTTCCCTTCACCCCCCCATTAATACCTATTGCCCCACAAAAATGCAAATATCTCTCAGACTGTTGAATTGCTGGATTAAGATGACATTACTTTACAATTGCCTTTTGTCAAAATTTTAGCCTTTTTTTTTTTTGATAGCTTTCAAAGACTGTTTTAGATAAGACAAACACTGCAGCAGCAAGGTTCTTTGATGGTGTATTATTTTCCATGTACCCAGATAAGCACTGGAGTAATTTCAGTGAATGAGGAATTAGCAGGATTGTTCTAGGGCAGGTACCTTGCTGAACACGTGCTTTAACAGCCGTTAGTTGCTGAAAGCTCCATTTGCTGTTTGGTCTATCAAGGTAATGTACAACTGCTATAAAAAATGGTAATTTATCTTTCTGTAAAATATTTGCCATGTGTTTTCTTTTTGCATAATTAGTGCTGTGGGTACTTGGCACCCCCTCCTGGCAAGAACACTTGCATATGCAAATGAAGTAAAAGCTTAATTAATGCTAATGAAGTAAGTCCTAAATAAGTATATTTCTTCTGCTGTTTTTATCTGCAAAGTCTTCTGCTCTTTTGACTTACTGTATTTTAGATGAGTAACTTAAAATCACATATGGAAATGTCAAGGCTTTATTTCATCTTTCCTTTTAATGACTATGCTAATGAGGCAAATGGCAGTGAAACTGAGAGGAAAATGTCTGCTTGAATTTATTCTGAAAACTAGAAATAAACAAGAACACTTCCATGTGACCTTAACCTCAGGTATGATACCTCATTTAAAGTGTACGAGGGGTTCAATTACCAAACTTCTGTAGTTCAAAGCAGGTTTGGAGATCCTTTGTCCTGCTGAGGATGTTTCTCTGAAGGAAGGGAACTGTGGTTGAGCATTGCCCACCCAGCTGAGTTTTTATGGGATTTGACCACAATTCTAGCAAATGCTGGGGCCATACCTGTCTGAAAGCAGTGAGAAATTAAAGTGACTAATGAAATTATTTTATTTTCTCTTGTCAGAGTTATGGTGAGCATGGGCAATATTTTTTTTTTTTCCACAGAAGAATTAGAGTTACCTAAAAGACTTCGTTAAACTGTGTTCCTCCTAAGCTGCTGTTACACATTGGATTTTTCTCTAGGATTTGTCAGACTAGCATTATAAAATCTAAATTTTTTTGCCTTTTCATTTAAATTATTTGATTCAAACTATTTTTCAAAGAAAAAAAATTATTATGAGTTGCTCTGAAGGTATTCTACTGAACTCGTTTACATTTTCCATTATCAATTTCTGGGTGCTCACTCCACTTAAATACGGACAGGAGGAGCATTTAATGCATGTTCTCTAGTTCCAAAAGTGATGCTCCGTCTGAAAGCTTTTGTTCCCATCTCAGAAAAGGGGAATGGAGAATGCAGCCAGCAAACGCAGGCAGTTTGGCAAAACAGGAAAAATTAGAGTTTTACTTATGAAAACTGGATATATTCAATAAAAATTTTGTGAGCTCTAGAGACCACTACAGCATTACAAATGGAACTTTATAAATGGAGCAAGGCTGAGTTGAGCAAAGAAGTTTCTTCATCAATTTGGTTGTTGAAATACAACAAACATATTCTGGTATCAAAGGTAACTTAAAATTATGAGTATTAAGGACTAGGTATTGCTGGCTCTTTGTGAGAATAGCCACTTGGCTGCATCTGAAGGAGGTGAAGAAATAATGAGAAAATCCTATGTTTTATAGGAGCGTTATTCCTCTACTACTGTTTTTCATGTGGAACAGTAAAAGGCCCAGCAGCTTTACAGTGAATAAATCGAGAGGGAAGATAAGAGATGTTTCTTCTCCTTTATTCTTATTCTGTTATCACTGATCTAGCATGCAGCTAATATTTGAGTCCGTATGGAAGCCCTGCACACAAGTAATGCATTTTTTTATCCAGAAGCAAATATGTTGGAAATTTGATATATCACTGTGCTAAAACTCAAATTATTCTTTCACGTGGTTACTTTTGTGGGTGCATAAATATATATATAAAGTACATTTACACACAGTCCCACAAAGACACAGGCAAAGAAGCACAGACACCCACGTTTGACAGGAGCAGTCATCAGGACTTTTCCATGCAGCAGCCTGCAGGGAGCAATGAAAACAGCAATGTGCACCTCTCGTTGTGTTGTTCAACATGTCCGTGCGTAACAAAGCATATCTGAATATTCACACTTCCGTCTGTTAGCTGATATTAACTGCAAGTCCAATGGCTCATAAAATAGGACTGCTGTGCTTCTTGGGTGAAAAATGTGTGGCTTTCTGTAATGCAGAAACATGAAAATTGTATTTCAGAAGTCTAAAATTCTTTGGAAATATCCACCCATAAAACCTGTGAAGCAGAGGTTGGAATCTGATAGAATCCTTAGCTAAACTGGAGCTGGAAAAGAATGGGTTTTATTATGGACTGTATTTCTATGTAACTCCAAAATCCTGCCCAAACCCACTGCATGCTTACCTGTGTCCATGGTTCCCCAATCCTGGTATGGGGAATCATATTTGATATTAAACAAAAAGGCTATGATACACCACAGGATGGGGTGGAAAATTTGTTGTATCCATCTTTTTGTAATGTAATGTAAATGATACTTTTAACTGTCAAATAACAAAAAAAGGTGAGAAACCCCATATATTCTATTCTCTATTCTAAATGTATATATTCATTCTCCTTAACACCTTGGAAAAGGAAGAGAAAAATACACTATGGTAAGGCACCAAAATGTCAAAACAGAAGAGTCTGAAGATTTCTAATGCCTTTCTGGTTCAGGTTCTTTGCCAGAAGTTGTTCTAATCAATTGTAAACACAGATTTTATTTACCTTTTGTAAAATGTTTGGCAGAGGACTTGTAAAATACTTTGGAGTCTCTGTGATGGTACCAGTGCCTACAGAGTTCTGCTAGGAACAGGTTGAAGAGACAAAACCAACTTGACACAAACCCCCCTGAACTCTTGCTCTGTGGCAGGGTTCCTCCACCTCTTCTATTTATAGGTTCTGTTTGCTGTATGTTAAAATTTATTTTCTTGTTTGGCACATAACATCCTTCAGAAATATAGACAGGTTTCTGTCAGTGGAAGTGGTAGTGACTGTCCTCTCAGCAAGGTTTAACAACTCTGGCCATATTCAGTTCTCCTGGCTCTCTCTCTTTTAGCCAAGTCCCTCTTGAAAAAGGGGCATTAAATTCCATCATCACCAACCCGTGAATGCCCTTGTATGTTTCTTTTTTCCCTGCAGTGGGGTTATGACATCCCCGCTGTGTTTGTGCTGAAGGATCAGAGCTGATTAAACTTTTGCTGCACTGTGCTAAAGTGACTTAGGCTTTCATACTGACTCAGTCTGAGCCAGACAGTGAAATGCAAAGAACTGTGGATGCGTAGTTGTGGGGAGTGTATCTCCACTGGCAGCTCCAAGGCCTGCAGAATAATGCAGATTAAAAAGTCAGGTGTACTGTTGATATCTAACAGAAAACAAAGCATTGATGTCCTTCACCATTTACGGCAGGTGACAGTGCATTTACAGAAATAAAAGGGAAAAGCTTTGTGTGGAAGGAAAGCAAATAGTTATTTTCAAGTGTTGTTTCCCAGACTCCGAACCATCCCAAACACGTCTGCTGTTATAAGATCTATTAAAAATTTACTTTTTATCTCATTCCTAATGAGGTATTTTGAGACAAACTGTTTCTTGCATTGAATGTGCTGTGTGGAGTCTGTACAGGTGGATGTCATCCACTAAAATTTTGGCCCATCGTAAAGACAGCGGGCAGCTTGAGCCGTGTGCGCAGTGGGGAGATGGAGGCACGTGCTCCATACAGCGAGATGGGCTGGGTCAGCAACAGCAGCTGAAAGGACAAAGCTTTGTGCTAAACTCTGCTTGGGTTTCCCATGTAGGAGATGCTCAGAGGCACCCTGGTCTATCGTATTGCATGCAAAGTTCTCGGGGATTGCCCACCACCCTAAGAATAGTAGAAAATGTAAATACGACTTTACAGCTCAGAATTTTCAATTCTGTATCTTTTTACTTTTGTCCTTGCTGTTAGAATGCTACTTTCTAACATTTTGTCAAAGAAAACAGAAGATTTCTCCTCTGATACCAAGCCCTTACAGATTCCTTAGATATTTTTCTGTCTCCCAACATTGTAATTTTTTTTTTTTCTTCTGGAGTAACTAGGTTGAAAATTTTTCAGTTTAGCTTGTTACAGATTGATCAGCCTGGGCATAATTGAATGCTTGATATCCATTGTAATTGAGCCTGAAATACCAGAGATCATTTTAAAAGATTTTATGGTAAGGACAGATTATGATTTTATTATAAGCTCCATGCTGGCTCATTAGTCGGAAGCGATCAGTAAGTGTGAGGAAGGAGGAGTGTGAGCTCCCGAGCATGCACTGGTTTTGGATAAGCCTGTTCTTCACCTCACTTAGACGAAGATCAAAGGGCTGAGCAGCTCAGTCCCCGCTGACATTTTGCACAGTGCTGCAGCCAGCAGAGCTCTTCAGGCAGCTCCATGGGAGGAAGCAGCAGATCCCGACCATAAGCTTGGGGGCAACACAGGCTTACTGTGATCTGTGCAGCAGATTTATGAAACGGCTTTTCGCGTAGGTCGTAGTTCAGATATTATATATGGTTTTATTTATATAGCATATTACACTGTGTTTGCTCTCATGGGTGAGCTGTCATGGGATGAGGCAGGGTGTGAATTTAGTGAGCATCATGATCCAATATCATTGGAAAGGCAACGTAATTAATGTGTGTTGAAACAAAAGAGGGCAACGCTTCCCTGCATTTATTGGAAATCAAGGACATAAACATCAGAGTTACCATGGAGTTGCTGATAGTGTGAGTTCATGGCCTGGTTTATGTCATGACATAAGTAACTAATCTTATAGCTGCATTATGAGTGCGTCCTCGCTATTGTTTACAGTAGATTTATAAACTATCTAAATAGCAATTAAATATAATAGCCTTGTAGATTGTTTGCAGTTGTTCAGAAACGATCGTGCTAACACATTACTGTGATGCAGTGGCATTAATCTAGACAGAAGAAAAGTGGTGCTTCACTGTTCTGTTCTTCCTGTTATGTCTGGCAGGTTGATGACTGCAAGAATAAAATTAACATATTGTATCTGACACCAACAGAAAGGTAGTGTCTATGACATTGGAGTGTCTGTGCTTTGAGGTCTCCATGTCTCCCACTGATCAACAGCTATTTCCTCTCTGCCTTAATTACAATATAATCAAAACGTTTGAGAGCTTCCTCTGAAAGAATTGCTGCATAGGTCAATCACAACCTTTAGAAAATTGGTACCTTTGAGAGTGAATATAGTTATTATTGCTTACAATTATAATAATTTTGTTATTATGTATTTTTTTTTTCCGCCTCATTTCCAGTGTGTCTGATGGTTCTTGGAACATGGATCATGTGAGGGTAGATTTTTGTCCACTGCCATGCATTGCTGAGGTAGCTCATGGTGCCTGTGGTGCCCAATGCCTGCATGATTTAGTGCTCTGTGGTGCAAGAGCTGGAGCAAGTCAGAGCTGAATGGCTCTGGAAATTTTGTACCAGTGTAGATTGACCTGCAAAAGAAAAGAAAAAAACATCTGCAGAGAAGAGATCGGAGTCATTATGCACTCCTGGAGACTTACAAAGCAGCTGTATTGCAAACTAGATGAGACATTTCAGCCTGCAGTCCTGTCTGTGAGAGCTCACAATCTAAATAGACTACAGATATAATGTAGGGGAAAGGAGTATGAAATAAAGCTGCTTTGCAATACAATCCCATAAAACCTTCCTTGAAATTGTCATCCTGTAACATATGGGATCTGGATAGAAGATTTGTAAGACGTGAGAAAAACAAAAAAAGGCTTTTGGAAGAAGTCTGCGTAATTGTAACTACTAAGTCACTAATGAATATTCTAACCTTCTAAAATTCACACCTATAAAAGCTTTATAAGTGACTTTTCTGTGGTTTATATTACCTGAAATATCGTAATTCTCTTAAGTTTCAGAGATGGCTGTGGGGCCTGTAAGAAAGACATTAGCAGAATAATCAGTCCCACCAGTGAAATGCATTATGAGTGTTTGGGGTGGTAGTTTGCCACCTTGCCTTTCACTTGCCTCTCAATGTGTGAGTGTCCTCTTCATTACCATGGAGCTTCTCCCATTGCTGATTACTGCGGGTAGGAATGGCAGACACTGACCCTTGAGTTTGCTCCTTTTCCAACAGTGTGCAAAGCACCTCCTAGACATGTGGTTTGTCAGTGTGATTTTGTGCACAGTGTATGTACAGTTCACCTGTGTGGAGCAGTAAATCAACTTGATGCCTTAAGAGGCCACCTGAAACACAGAGACTCGACAAGAATAAGGGAATAAAGGAAGGTATTTATTTGAAGGGCCTTCAAAGGTACACCCTGGGCAGTCCAGAGGCTACACCCCAGATGGACACCCAAGATGGACCCTGGGTCATGAGTTCTTCACACTTTTATAAGTTTGGTTCATTTGCATATCAGGGTTAATTCTCCAGTTATCACCTCAGTTTCATGATGGAATTACCCCAAGTTTGCCCCCCTTTAGAAGCTTTTAGTTTACACATTTGGGGCCTGGTGTCCTTGGAGTGGAAACCTGCAGAGGTTTGTTGTGTCTGACCAGCAGGAGAGAACAGCAGCTCACAGGGCATGAGAAACTTCAGAGTTACACACCAGGCAGCACAGGCTTTGAAAAATATAAAAGCTAAAACCTAAGGCATCAAACTCCTAATTTGGAAGTGCTCCAGAGCATTGTCACAGGAAGATTGGTGGCGTACCTGTTGTCCTTGCCATGGGCAGTTTGAGTGAGCCCTGTGCCAGCAGAGTTATGTTGAAGATGGGTGTTGAGTCTCCAGCTGTAGGTAAAAATGAGCCAAATGGCATCACACCACCAGGTCAGCACAGAGCACAGGAAAAGCCACCTCCTTCCTGCTCCCAAATCCTTGAAGGATTTCTGTGGCTGTCTCCCGCATGTGCCCTGTGGCTCTTGGCCACAGAGAAGCTTTGATAAAGGCCAGGAGGTTTGGATTGCCATCATGGAATTTCTGGCTTGGTATAGCAAACAACTGTTCCTGTGTAACACTGTGTGTCCAGTCCTTCTGGATGATGTTTTCTTCCCCAAAGGAGCATTTATCTTTTCTTTGAAAGGAAAAAAAAAAAAAAGAAAATAGCAGTTACACTGTTGTTGCATTGGCACACAAAACACATCATCTTAACTACACCTTGTTTTTCAGCGGGAATCTGCTTCAAGTAAGTAAGATTTTGGCAAGGAAAAAGGGCAGGAAGGGGTACTCATCTTCTGTAACAGTAGGTATAATAATGGTCTGACAATCTCAGTTTAAGTCTGTGAGTCCCGGGGGTATAGTAAGTGAAATCACAGATGACAAGAAAATGTTTGCTCAGTTTGGGCTTGAAGAAGAGAGCAGATACTACACAGTGACTAAAAATAACGTAATCAGTGGCTCTCAGAAAAAAATTTGTCTACCAGACCGTTGGAGGATGCCGAACAGTGGTAAAGAAAATGCCAAGCCAGGTATTCATTTGAAAGCTGTTGCATTGATAGATACTATGGGTGATTTGCAGTATTTTTTAAATTGGCGAAAACTAATTGTAAATTTCTGAAGTGGAGCTATTTCTGTAATTTTTCGGATCTATGAACCAGAAAGTAGAAACAAATACTTTAAATACTTAAATGAAAACCAAACTTGTTACCTTAACAGCAGCTGTTGAAAACTGGCAACCAAATTGTTTCGATGTGGATGCAGGGCTTTGATTTTAGTTTCTTCCTGCTGTCCAAAGTTAGTTCTAATATTACTTACAAGTCAAAGGAAGTGCATGGATATCTGCATTTTTCCATAATTATGGTGAAAGCATCAGTAGGAATTGAAACCACATTTTTAAAATAAAAATGGCTTTAAAATAATTCTGAAATTAATTATTTCATTTAATATGCCACTTATTTCTTTTTTTCTATGCAAGACCATTTTTTGTGCAGGACTTTCCATATGTTGGAGAACAAAAGAACATTGACTCTTTGGATATATACAATATATGTGTGTGCATACCTGTTATCATACAGTATAAACTTGGCACTGTACCTGAAACTGGAGAAGTTGAGGTTTAATCTCTGAAGAGCAAAGTACAATATTTTCAGGGCAACAAAGAAAATATTCTTTATTTGACTTTGTTCTGCTCATGAATAGCTGATATTATTTGTATTAATGGTTGTTAGTGAGAAAATATTGTTTCATCTGGAAATCTTAGTGAATGATCTGACTGGGGGGCAGCTGGATTTGTCCCTGGCTAATGTGTGGCAAGACAGGAGACAGAACAAATGGTAAGAGGCAAGCCCAGATGGAAAAGCATCTTGAAGCTTTTGAAGAATTAATTATCCAACTAATTGGCTGGCAGTCTCACAAGAAGGGATGGGATTTTGCCGAATGCTTTGCAAGTCTGGTGGAGCCTGTGCTGAGGTGCAGCCATCAGCCATGTGAGCTGGTAGGCCGGGCTGTCCATGTGGGTGCTCAGGGTGACTCTGGTTTCTGCATCAGTGAAATTCTTACCCCTCTGCAGAGAGGCAGAAGTGCAGCTGAGTGCTCTGTTACACGGATTGCTGGGCTCTGAACACACCCGTGCTGGCCCAGAGAGGGGTGACCCGTGTGTCCTTGCCAAGGCCACTCAGGCATGTCACCGGGGCTGGGCTGCCCGAGGAGGCCGTGGGTCGATGTCTTCAGCGCTGTCATTAGCAGCTGCAGGAGTTCTGCAGCAGAAGCGTTTCTTGAACGCCTGAAGCTCTGCTTCTGGGCATAATCAGAAATTCCTTAGTCTTGTCATAGCTCATATTTTCAATGTGAAAGGTAAGGAAGACTGTCACATTCTCTGGGGTATTAACTGAGAGTGCTGAAGTTGTTCCAGATTGGATTAGTTATTTATATATTTGTTGGTCTGAGATTCTGTGGAAGAATCTGATGATTTTCTTAGATGACAGGTAGAACCTGTACAGAAAGAGACCAGTGCTTGTTGTATGGATCTTTTTTTCTAACCAAAGATCTATAGACACAGGTGACTTCTTTGTTTCCTTTCCAGCTGCATCTGCTCTGTAGCTTTAGAGTTTGGTTGGTCCTTGAACAAGGTGTTCATCCTCATGAATCCATGTAATGGCAAACAATACCTGTAGCCACATTCCACAATTTCTTTCCTTCCTTCCTGTTCAAGTCCCCAACCACCCTCTGGGTGAAGAACCTTCTTTTAATACCCAACCAAACCTCCCCTGACAGAGTCTGCCCCTCCTCTTCCCCTCACAAGGAAGTTGCAGCTGCAGTGAGGTCTCCCCTCAGTCTCCTCTTCTCCAGGCTGAACAGACCCCCTCTGCTTTTCCTCCACCTAAAGAACCTGGGCTTTGGAGCTGACCTCCAGCAGCTCTGAGCAAGCTGCTGCTGCTGCCCAGCTGGAGCATAAAAGGCTTGTGCTGTCCCTGAAACGCTGCCCTGCAATCAGAGGAGGGATTGCGTGTGCATGCGCCATGCAGGAGGCTTCAGCGGAGCAGCAAAAGGGAAAAAGTGGAGTATTTTTCTGTAATTCAGCGGCTTTTCTCTGCCTGTAGCGTTTGGAATGATTAAGGACACACGGGGGGCCTCTCCAGCTACTGGCACTGGGTTTGCTGCTCAGCTGGGGGAGTGCATGTCTCTGTTTTCACAGCTGTCTGCCATCTGGAACTAACTGCTCGGACTGGGTGCTCTGCCCCAGACCTCAGCCTGAAAGAAAATCCTGTAACTGCGAAACATGTTGCAAACAGTGAATAAGTGTTTTGGAAGGAATTAATTTAGAAGGAGGTTTATGAAAAAATGGTTTAGAGGCTGCCAGAAGTGGAAGAATGAGAAGGATTTGAGCTGAGGTAGAACATTAGAGCAAGCAGGGCCTCAAATTCATCGCAGTCAGTTGAAATAAATGTGATCATTATCAAGAATTAACATCTCACTAATCCAAAGCATTCTTGCAGGTGTTTTTCATTAATAAGAAAATACTTAATAAAATAATTACTGAAATTCTGTGTGGTTTTTCTCCATTTGGTTTAAGACTTGATATGCAAAATCTCTAAGAAAGGAAAAAGTCAAATAATTTTGAAGGCAATAGATTTTGACTTTTATCCCCGTTTACAGCATTATTAGCTGAGGGTCTCAGCTAAAAATAGTTTTAAATTTTTTAAGAATAATCATGAAGGATGGGTAGAAAAGAAGAGGTTAAAAAGAGCCTAATAATAATTTTCATATACAATAGCATATCCTGGTTCCACTTCGTGCCTTTTTCAATTTATTTTCTTATCATCCTACCTGAAAGCTGTGAAAGCATTTTGGGCACAAAGCCACTGATGTATTCTTGAAAATACCTGTCTGATACACAGTTAGCAACTCCTTTTTTAGCAGTTTGGGAAGATTCAGTAGTTGCAGTCAACATTTTCGTACTTGTGATGTAGTAAATAGCCCCAAGTGTATACTAAGAAAAGCCTTTTACTATTACTTGCTCCCATATACCTGAGTGGAGAGAAACTAGCAAGGGAAATTTCTGGTTTATGTGACATTGCTCGAAACACAATTTACAAAGTGATGAAGTATGTGCAGTCCCCATCCTGGAAACTTTTGGGCACATCTTTAGTTCTACTTGCTGAAGTCAGGGAAGGCACATGTGTTTACAAGACTGTGTTCCAAGGATTTGTTTGGTTTTGTTTGTTTTGATCAATTATTCTTATCCCAGGGTCATGATTTGTTACGTACACTGCAGTGTTTGAGAGTTTCAGTCTCATAGGAAAAGCAGCAGTCTGAGTTCTCTCCCTGCCACTTTCTCTCTCTTTCACTCAATTTTGAAAACCGAGTGGTGGCTCATAAATTCAACTTCCAGGTATTGTTGTACTGCAAGTAATCAGCAGGAGCAGCCGCCTCTTAAAAAATAAGAATTTTCATTGAGTCTGCGTTTTTGGAAAAAAAGGTTGGAAATATATTTTAGTGTAGCATAAAGTAGAATTCTAAAGAGGTTTCATCAGAAAGCATTGGTGGCAATGTTTAAATTGAGCAAGAAAGAGACAAATATATGAAGCAAAGAAAAAGAACTTGGGTCTTGTGCAGGGAGGGGTGGGCTTGACATTTAAGGACTTCCTCGGGGGCTGGAATTTTTTTGCATATTTCGGCCGAGGAATAGTTCCATTTCTACTCTTAGTTTGTGGGCTCATGATAATTCACATAAAATAAAATAAAATCAGTGTCTGTTTTCCTCCTAAAGCCACTTCACATTTGACACCACATTTTGCTGCTGGCTGGTGTTGTATGTGCAAACACCAGACAAAAGCAAGCAGGATCTACTCACAGTCTTGTGAACAGAAGTAATCTCAAGGGGTGATCTATTAAAATTTCAGTATTTTAGAGGTGTGTGTAAGGTATATTTGTATCATGTAAGTATTGTATTGGGAAGAAGAATTCACAGTGAGTCTGCCTTTTAGAAATGCCTTTCTTGGCTGCAGACCGATGGGAGATTGGGCTCTGTGGCTACACAAAGTACTTGTGCTTAATTGAATCCACTGCCTGCATTCACTGAGAGAGAAGTGAGAGCCTCTCAGGCCGTGACTAAGCCTTCACAGTAATGTTATCACTCCTGTTACGCCCCTGCTGCCTGTTTTGCTGCAGAAATCAACATTTTAACTCCTAAGTCCTTATTTCCAAGAGGTGAATGGGTTAAACAGTTACAGATGAGCCCTTTGGCATGGTCAGGGATGGAGGGGAGTGCAGCCCTGGCTGCAGGGGTCAGGCTCTGTCCCTGTAGGGAGGGTGCAGAGGCCATTCCTGTCAGTGCAAACAGCAGTCCAGGGGCTTCCTGTGGAAAGTGGCACCTCCTGAAATACAGCAAATATTCAAAATTACAGATGAGATTTAATGACCAACCATAGTGGTGAATCTTTCTAAGATGTTTTTACGGGCATGGGGATATGGATCTTTTGGAATGCTGCAGACAGTGAGTGCAGATCACCAACCCTAAATCATCCATGTGCACTTAAGTGCGGTTTAGTTGTGTTGAGGAACATGAATGGTTGTACTTCATAAATGTTCTGCAAAGGAGCATAAATTCTTCCTTTTTAATGTTAAATTCAAGTAGTCAGTGAGCTCAAGGCTTGCTGGGGAGAGAGTTGCTGTCTGACTTTGAAGTTTTTCAAGAACTTTAAAATGTTCCAATAGGTATGTTAAAAAACAAAATTGGGGTTGGGAGCAGCTTTCAAAGTTGAAGGAACATGTGTCAGGAGTGATGATGAAAGAAGGGAAACTTTAGATGATAGAATAAACTAAGAAGATTGTGAGGATGTCCAGAGGGTGACTGAGAGCTGGTTGAGGATGGAGACAAAGCCGCTTGATGTAATGAATCGGGAATAAAGATGATGCAGCCACAATCAGTGGCACAACAGTGAGTATCCTTCAGAGATACTTACTTATCTGAGATCTGTCAAATGGAATTAGCAATGCCTGCTAACTAGTAATAACAGGATTAAAAACCTTCTGAGGGTTCAGTCGTAAATCAAGTAATTCTTAATCCTGTACTTTGACTGGCGCTGATCACTTCAAATGAAAGTTTTCACTGCAGAGACAAGACAATGTGGGTACTTTCACCATTAAAAACACAAGCAGCCTGAAAAGGGAGGAGACAAGCAAAAATTAGACTCCTGATCTTCAAAGATGAATTAGATTGATTGCATTTAATTAAAGAAGATTAAATAAAATAGAATCATTTGACCAAGCAGGCTTTTTTGGTAACCTCTTGAAAGCTGCTGTTTATATAAGAAGAGATTGTCAGCTGTATGAAGTTGCTTCATAGGAAGCAATAGTTACTAGAGTGGTTATTCTGCCTGTAATGTAGTCTGATAGCAATAGTTTTCGTTCATATAAATACTCCATACTTGGCTAAATTATTTTGTTTTTCTTGGTTAAGCAGTTAACCACACCTTGTTGTTGCTTATATTCATATCTTTTACTTTAGAAAAAAAAAGTGCGTTTTTACTGTGTAAATACACATTTACAGGAAGTTCTTATTGGTATTATTTCAAAAGTTTGATACATCCAGCATTCTCTAATCCTCATTTTCTTCTGCTGTTGATGTTGGGTGATACATCAGCTTCCCAGAAATTCTCTGTGCCAATATAAAGCTCAGTACATTTTGGATTATTCAAACTGGATCAACTATTTTTGCTTCAGTTTTGAGCTCACTGCTGATTTGTTTTTCTTGACCATAAAGGCTGACCATTAAGGACTTACTTCCAAGTCACCCTTGGTTCCCAGTAATGGCTAAAATCATTTCATTGCTCATGGTATGAAAAAACCTCAACTTTATTGCTTTCTGCAGCAGAAATCATGAAGTGGCTACTGTTAAAAATCATTAGTTTGGGGACTCGTAGGGAAATTTATTTCAGATGGTAATTTAGAAGCAAAGGGAACGGCAGTAATAGTGATAATAAAACTTTGCTCTTCGGTTACTATTTTCCCATAAGTCGTTTGTTACAGAAGTGTGAGAGGATGATAAATGACCAGGCTTTGTAAATGGTCTTTGGTGGAAATACACTTACTTCCTGTTACACTCCCTGAGACACTGTATGTCAGTGGGCAGTGATGAAATGGTGTAACAAAAGTTTCTGTGGCATTTGGCTTCTTTAGTCCTGTCAGCTGCATTTCCTCAGTGTGAGTTGAGATGGTGCATAATCTTGCTCTTACTTTGATTTTTGCGTTAAGCTGTGGAAGTGCACACGTGGCCATTGTAATTTACTGCACTTTGTCATGGAACCTGGAGCTCAGCCTCACAAAATGAGTGAACTTGATACCCTTTTCAACAAAGTGAGCAGGGAAAGAAAAGCAGACAAGGCTGATGAGTGGCAGTGAAGAAGGAAAAAGGAGGACGAGGAGCCCAGACTTGAAAAATAAAGAGCATTTATATAGTACACTTGAGGTGAAACATCTGTGTGTCAGTCAGAAGTCGTGAGCAAGCTGAGAAAAGTTAACTGCAGGCTGCTATTTGTTTTTGCTTCTCCAGCGTGTTCTCACACCGTGATATAAAGCTGTAACTTACATTTATGATGTCTGTACTGTGCTGTATGTCCTTGCAGAAGTGTGTCTCATTTCACAGTTAGAAAACCAGATGAAAATTTCTTTATCTATTCAGCTGTTATAAAACTTGTCTCCTGTATGATTTTGAGGAATGTAATAATAGTTTTTTTAACATGAATAGAAATATTTCAATCGGAAAGACAATTTCAAATGAAGGATTTGCTTGCCATAAGTATTAAAAGTTTGCTTAGTTTGTCCAAATTTATAATAAAATGGAATATGAAGACAATGCTGGTGGAAACTCATGCTGAATTATTCTGTAGACTCTTCTGAGCCTGAGAAAATTATGTATTCATTGCTGAACATTCCTTTATATCTACCAAAATGTTGGTTTTTTCTTTCCATCTCTCTTACCTCATCCAGATTTATATATTCGAAAATAACATCTACTATCAGCCTGATGTAAAGAGCAGCTCATTGCGCCTGACATCCTCGGGAAAAGAAGGGATTACTTTTAATGGAATTGCGGACTGGTTATACGAAGGTAAGCTGGACGAATATATCTGTTTATTAAAACAGATGAAAGGTCCTTGTACCGACCCAACAGCACAAATCTGCTCATTTCAGAAAATGCTGAGGTTGGGTTTGCTCCTTTCCCTTCTCATTTTCCTGCAAGATTGCCTTTGTATCGGTTCATTCTTTGTATTGGCTGCTGGTTTGCATATAGCAGTGTTTTCTGAGAAGGAGGAATTCATTTCCTACCAGAAGGTAGCAAATGAACACTTGGTAGCATGTAAAAGTGAGGAGGGAAAGGGCTCAGTTTGCTGCTTTTAGGGACAACAGGGATGACCCATTTACAGTTAAAACATCCCCATAGAAGAGGGATTTGAGCCCAAATTTGAGTAGGGGATGGCCCAGCCTGTCTTCCAAAGCCAGTATCACAGAATGTTCCCTCTGATGCAAAATGCTTTCACCATAATGATAAATTTAAGGAAAAAAAAACATTTAAAAAGGGAGCAGATTATCTAGCTTGGTATAACAGCTTAAAATTAGTACACATTTCAGTTGCTCTTTCTATGGGACTCATGCATTCTATAGATAAATAGCTTGGTGTTAAATATTCAGTTACCTGAGGTGTGGAATTTCTTGTGTGAAGAGGTTTTTTAGGAACTGTGTTCATGTCATACAGCATGGAACTTCACCTTAAAAATGGGCTACCCACACCTCTTGGCATTGCAGCAGTTAGGAGCAAACAGCCCACCTTGGGTTTTTTTTTTTAATCTCTGCCCAAGTGAACTCTGAAGTTACAATGGTAGTTTGCATCCCTCAGCCTGTATCTGATAGTTACCCACTTCCAAGGTTTCCATTAGCATTTTGAAATGTTTTAATGTGGCAGCATATTTCAAAACAAAAGAATATTTTTAAAATGGAATATCATTTTTATATGCACTTAATATTCTTGAAATGGATCACAACAGCATGCAAATTGAAGAATTTAAGCAGATATAGCTCACTGAAGTTGAGGTAGTATATCAACTTTTTGCTAAAACAAAGTGAAGTTAATAAGAGTCACAGCCAGGAGAAGCAAAAGTTGTCCAGTTTGAGACTAGAAAGTTTCTGAAGTGTTGTGGGAGATGATCCCAAAGCCTTCCTCATGAAGCATGTCCTAAAGCCTTCTTAAAGTGACTCTGCTCATTATTTTCCAAGTTTTTTAATCCCTGGCCCAAGGGGCTGTTGCCTTTCCTGACTTACAGAGGGCTCGCTGGGTTCCCGGGGCTGCAGACGGGCAGTGAGCTCTTCTCAGCTATAAACACCGTGGAAGTCAGGGTGAAAGGGAATTCTCTCTGTGCACACTGGAGAGCCCCAGCGTCTGTTGGCACGGAGGAACACCCTGCTCCTTTCCCATTAACCTAGAGCAGTGCTCCACTTTCAGCAGAGGTTTTTAACAGCGTCAGAAGCTGAGCAGGGTGAACATTGTCCAGGTGAAGTTGAGAGATTTTCAGTTGAATCAAGCACTCTTCCTCCTTTGACCTCATTTGTTTTCTTTTATCATTTCATGGGTTTGTTATTAGCATTTTAACTTACAAAGCATTTGGGAATAGCTTTTCTCTGTGTGAATAACCTTGTCTAAATGCAAACAGTAATATTTTAAAGCAAACACAGTTGTGATTTTTGCTATCCGATATTCACCGTTCGTTCTCTGCTCTTCTCCTGTGTAAAAGGTTTTAGTTATCCAGCCAGGGAGAGAAGCATGACCCAGAATATGTGACTTTGAATATAGGTCCCAGCTTCATTTCACCTAACCTTAGATAATTCAACCCATTAAGCTGCTTCAGAACCCTCAGAATCCGATTAGCATCTTGGAGAGTCTCTATTGACAATTTAAGTAGTTTTGTTAGGTAGGCTCTCAAATTAGCTATCCAGTCAGGCCTTTTCCCTTAGTACACCCTTCTCAATTAGTTTTCCAGCCAAATTCTTCAGATTTAAATACAAAATCCTTACTAAGCAGGCCAAGGTGTCAAATACATACTGAAAACAGTCTAAGCCTTTCCGCAAGTGGAAGCAGAACACCTGTACAGGGAGAATTTGAAATTGCTCAGGAGCTGCTTTCCTGGGGTTCCAGGAGTTTGGGTGCTGTGTCTGTGGTTGGTTTTGGTTTGTTTCTTTTGACTATGAACCACAGTGACAATATGAACAAGAAAACACTGAGTGACATGGCATTGTTGAGAATTGCTTTCATTTGGAAAGCAAATAAAATTTGGGTAAAAATAAAAGTTGTCTGGATTTTCAAAAAGTTACACTCCAGAAAAACTGAACTTCCCAAGAATTAAAGCTGTCCACTAGACTGAGACAAGAAATTCAAAATCCTGCACTCCAAAAATGACTACATCAAATCACTATGTGAGAATCTGCATGTTATCAGGTGCCACAACTCAGAGAAATCAGGTTCTGAAGTTCTATATTAAGAGAAGGAGAAAAAAAAATTGACAATCCCAAAAAATACCCCAAACCCCCAAATTATTAAAAATTATTTAAAATTTAAGTAAATTTATGGAATGTAATAGAAGTAAGCATGTGACAGTAACAATCATCTTTCACATTTAGACAATTTATTGATGTCAGTGGAAATATTCATTTGAGGAAAATGGTTACAGCCTGGTCCTTCAATATTCCTTGTTATCCAACCATTCAACCCAAGATGATGTGAAATTACTGAAATTACAGCAGACACATTTCGAGTTGGCACAGGGAGAGTAACTTGGTGCCAGCTGAATAAGCTGGGCACTATGTGATAGTTTTTTTATGGACCCTAAGGAAATCTGGTTTTGCAGAGGAACTTCTTCATTCCCACATTGCCCACTGGTGGTCTCCAGACGGGGAAAGACTGGCCTTCCTGACCATAAATGACTCTCTGGTACCCAACATGGTTATTCCCCGCTTCACGGGAGGTCTGTATCCAAAGGGAAAGCAGTATCCATATCCAAAGGTAAGATGAGTGTGAATGCAACCCCCACCTCCTCTTCTGTGTTCACTGAAAAGATTCAGCCATATGGAAAGGGTGTTTCCAGACAGTAACAGAGGCTGATTTTGCTCCTGATGCTGTTCAGGAAATAATTACATTTTTTTTCAGTGGATTGTAACACCTTTTGCTGAAAAGAAACTATCGGGTGAGGAGACAGCAGAGAAATTAATTTGAAGTAATTTCATCACTGATATTTGGCTTGGTAAAATGAATCCAGCACCTCAGAGAACAGGGTAATACATTTGAAGGATTGCATAGGAAAAAGATCCAGCCCCAGCTGCACTGGAGTCAGACACTCTGTGTGCAGAGCACAGGGCAAGTTCCTTCACAGATACAGAGCTCTCAGTAGATTGTGCTGTTATTAATAAACGTGACAGACTGGCATTGAATAAGATAAGCCACAGTAACATATTTTCATGGCCATCAAAAAGAGAAAAAAAAATTTAGAACTATCACAGTGTTTTAGAAGATTTAAGGAAGGGTTTTTAGATTTGTTTTGGAATGTCAAAGAACAGCCCAGACAGGAGTAATGCCTGAAATCACTTTGATTTTCTGGGGATTTTCTGGTGAGGTGCCTCCAGATCTGTTGTTTTGATCTTCCAGCTGATCAGTTTATCCAGCAGTTTCAAAGTGTCTGGGTTCCTTTCTGACAGGGCCACGTGTGTGGTACTCCTTTGACATTTCAGGAGACGTTTATTGAGAGCTTTAGAAAATATTCCTGTTACCCTGCTATTCCTGCTACTGTTTTCTGGTGATGAACCTTTATTCTTGATGGCTGAACAGGTAGACTGCACCAGGTACTCTGAATCGATGACATACATTATATAAATGGAATATATTTGTGCTGTGAAATAATACTCTGAAATAATGAAACAACAGTAATTTTAGAGGTAGTTTATGTAGTTGCACTGGCAAAAGGCCTTGAATGACAGAGCAAAGAGAAAAATAAGGAGTATTTTAAAGTCAGCTTTGTAAACAAGAAAGGAGTAATTCTATTTCATTAGCAATTCAGCATAAAAGTGATACACAATACTACTTATTAGATTACTACAGTAATCTCATTAGTGAGAAAACATTATCTTTATTTAATGTCTCCATTTAATACAAATTTAGCTACTCATTAAACATCATTAATTGGTAATGAAGCTGGTGGTATAGCAATAGAGATTACAAAAAAGATTTGGTCTTTATTGTAGAGCGCAGCCATCAGAGAAAATTGTAACTAGGATTAAAAAATAAAATGAAACACACGTGTTTTTGTGATCACTGGAACATGCTCATCCGTGTGTGTGTACATATCATACACACAGACTGTATTCTTAAAAAAAAAGGTCACTTTTAAAAACTTTTTTTTCCTAAAAAACACACAAATAGCCACTTCCTTGTCCTCCATACCACTCAGAAATGAGTGGATACAGCATTCAGACTTTATTTTGAGATAAGCCCAATTTCTAAAAGGAATTTGTGGGTGTATTTCAGGCCGTGAAGAGCCAAGTCATTTACTATGCAACAGTAAATGTTCTACAGATTTACCATAGTAAATACAACTTTGTCATTTACTATGGTAAATCTGTAGAATCAGTGATTTTTACCTTGTCCTTCCAGTACGAAACAGGAGTCAGCCCCGTTGAGGGATTTTCATTCTTTGTATCCCAAGGGTGTTGTGTAGTGTGGTGTGACTCCTGTGACATGAAACAGAAACTTGGGGATGCCATGTCTGGGACAGGGATGTGGCAGCAGTAGCATCTCCTTGCAGCCCTTCAGAGCCTCTCTTTCTATCTCCATTGCTTTCTCTTCAGATCAGAACATCCCTTAGTTATGAGCCAAGATTCCCACCTCCCTGTAGATCCTCAAGATTTATCAGACTCTTCCCAGTGGATATCTGTCAAACTGCCACGTTATTCCCCTTTAGCCACAAGAAGCATTTTGTTTCCCTCGGAGCTGGACTGCCAAAGCAGCTGGCTCCTGATCCAGGCCAGAAATCGAGATTTTCAGCTCAGCTAACAAGAGAAGGAAGACTGAGGGAAAACGGTAATGAAAAAGAGAGGAGGAGGAGGAGGAATGCTATCTCAGACAGAGGTAGTGCAGCTTTTCAGAAGGAAGAATAGGATCTGAAAAAGGCTTTGCTGGAGTCTGGATTTACCTGTGGATTTAGGAACTGACTGTTTTGGCAGCTGACTTTACTGAACTGGGCAAAGCCCCTCCTAGTGCTGGTCACTTGCTCTGCGCAGGGAGGTCTGCCATCAGTAAAGGGTGGTGAGACAATCACTCAACACTTCATATTTTTATCTGTGTGATTCATATGGCTGGGAAATTAATTTTTTCAGATTTAATATACTTGAACTTTAATCACTTTTCATTATTATAAAGATACTGAATTATGCTAACAAGTGAGTTCTGCTTAGCTGTCACAGATTCAGTGCTTCTAAAACTCCTATTTATTTTTTTCTTTTCCAAAGGCAGGTCAAACAAACCCCACAGTAAAGCTGTTTGTAGTTAATCTGTACGGACCAGCACATACCCTGGAACTGATGCCGCCTGACAGCTTTAAGTCAAGGTATATAATTTCATTGTTTTGAAACTCTTGTTTGATTTAACCTAACTTGTCTCTTAGGCTAATCATTGCCCTTTTACATCAGCACAACAATTCTCTTTCACTGGAATGCTCTTGATCTCAGTCCCTGTGGCTGAACATAGTGATAAAATAAAATACGGTTGTCCTGGACTGATCTCCTCTTATAAACCAGGGGGCTGGGATGTGCTCGTTTTTGATGTCTTAAAAAGCTCCAGTTTCTTAGAAATATATGAAATTAGGAATCCTAAGCTGTGGTTAAGGGGGGTGAACACTGTCCTGCTTCTGACGTTGTTACTCATTCCCTCCCAGCCATTTCTTGCTGTGTTGCCAACTTGTTGCTTTCTGTTTCTGACATGAGATTGCAGAAGTGTCTTGCAGCTGCACGGAACAGAGAATCAATCAGGCTGTTCCCTCAGTTAGAGAGAATTATTCTGAACTTCTCATTTGGTTTCTCATCCCAGCTAACAGGTGCAGGGAGGTGACAGAAGGTGAGGTGCAATGACACCGGATCACATAGGTTAAGAAAGGCAGAGCTGTGTTTTTCAGGAGAAACTTCTGCAAAACCCCTGGCCTGATTTAACATTTCCTCTGACTTTGAGGCTGAGGTGATGAGGTCTGGCTGCAACTGGTGACTCTCCTGCTAAAGTTACTGTGATAAGCTGAACCCCTGATTGCCTGTCCTTGCTTGACAGGCCTGAAATTTTTCTTTCAGGGCAAGAAAATTTTCATCCCCTTCCTTTATGTGTATTCCATGTGTAGAATTGCAATCATCCTGATTCAATCCCCTTTGTGGTTTCAGTACATAATACTGATGATCTTCTAGCCCTAAAATGTTATATAATAAAGATGATAATAGTAATAATAATAACGGCAACAATAGTTTTTACAGTCCAGATCTGGCCGCTGTGTAAAGGCCAGAGAAGTGCCACATCCTCTTTTCACTCAGGGCATTTTCAGATGGGGAATGGTGTGAGAAGGATTGGCAAACACAAAGCTACCTCTGGCTGAAAAAAACTCACCTCTGCATATGTTATTCCAGTTCCTACAACCCCTCAAATTGTCCCCAAAACAGTCAGGATGTTAACAGTGGCCACTTATTTACAACGGTCACAAACAGTCTTAGGCCAGTGTAGCTCTCTTCTACACAAATTGAGATATTCTAATTTATTGCAGGAATAATTTAATTGCAAATTATGCCTTGCAATTATTGGTGTCAGCAGGAATGCTTACTGATTGTGTTAGTAAGAGAAATTATTTTGAATGAGTTGAGCGTTTTGAAGTATTTTCTTTCCATTGATGGGTCACTACTGAAAAACATAATAAAATCCCCTGCTGCTTGCTAACCCTTCATTAATTTAAGTAAGATCTGCAATTTCTTGCCATCGAGATTAGCATCTTCACTCTCCTTAATGGCATTAAAGTTGTCCTTTAATTGTCAGAAGGCACAAAGAAGTTAAGCAAGAAAGCAATGTGTAAATCCCCAAGGAAAAAATAATCTTGAAAATGTTGCTCAGATGTTATGGTTTCACTTTAAGTTTTTCAGGTTCATTCTGCCTCCCCAGCAGATGGAAAGTAATAGTAGACTCAAATATGAATATTAGTATCTTAAAACCTATTTTGGCTTCTTGAAGCTGAAGCCACATCTCTGGAGCATCTTTGCCAGACTTTTCAGTTCTTGACATTGTTGTTGTTCAATTGAAATAATAATCGTATTAAAAATTCTGGCTTGCTAGTGCATGAGAAGACTGAGGAAATCTCTTGAAACCTGGACAAAAAAAGTTAGTTTTTTCTTCATTTTAGCTATTAAGGTATAATTTCCATGCTGTAAAATTTAGAAAGATTGTATAATTGTGAGCCAATTTTACTATAAATTGTGCATCTGACTTGGGATTTCAGTAACAGTCTTCATACTGGTCATCAACCCATGTATGTCCATGTATCAGTTTGTCTAGAGGTATGAAAAATGTGCTTTAAACAGGCTTTTTTAGAGTGGAAATCTTTGACGTTTGTAATAGTTGGGAGATTTTTTTTTCTAAAGTATTAGCTTTTTTAGTAAAAGTAGTAGCTACCTTTAGCAGTCAATTTATTTCAGTGCCTTTCTAATCCATTCATTATGGAGTCATTAGTAAATAGGTCATGGGAGTCTTTCAGAATTAAATTGAATGGTCCATTATCACACATAGTTTTAAGGATCTTTCAGGGCAGAAACATTTTGGAAATAGGTATTATACAGGTCAGAACCAACTGCTGTCATGGAGAGATTCACCCCTACACAGAAACCATAAAAATGGGAAGAGAAAGGGAAGGGGAAGGGGAAAGAGGTTCTGTTAGGTATAACCACAAAAAGTAACATTCAGATTCTCAACTTGTCCAAAATTGTGTCTGGTGCAGGACGTCTGAAGACATAAAACTGTTTCCCTGATTTTTAGGGCATCTGGGAACTTGATGTAAGATTGAATAAATTCAATGAAAAATTCAATGAATAAATTCAATGAAAAAATAATTTTCTCCTTGTAGGGATCCTGTAAAGGTACTTGGTAAGATTTCCCAAGTTTCATTCAGATTATTCTGATATAAAGATAGCAATAACACTTGGAAATTTTACTCCTGAAAGTTTTGTTCTGTGGAATAATTTACCATCTACTGTGTACTGTTAATGCCACAAAAAGACTGATGGTCTTCCTTCAGATACATGGTTGTATTTCATGCAATTACTGTTTCCCCCTTGGTGTTTCCATTTCCTGTGTACAGTTATGTTTTCTTCAGTGGCAAACAAGATTTAATATTTCGCTTCAGTCTTTGTCCAGAATGCAATTAGTCTTTCCTCTTTAAAGTGGGGTTGTGAGGGAGCTGGAAGTGTGTAAAATAGATCAGCTGCAAGGGAGCCTGAAAAACTTGGAGTGTTGCCTTTTTCTTGGTCTTA
>VZTA01012184.1:0-14480 GCA_013398855.1 Mohoua ochrocephala | reverse complement strand
AAAAAAAAAAAAAATCCTTTCTATATTCAAGGCAAAATAAGGTAATAATGAAAATCCTACAATTCTAGTCACAAATGTCACATCCACCACTATAGCTTGTGGTACATCCAAGTCAAAAGACCTTGAGGCCTTTGAAGACTGTGCACCTGAATGGGGGCAGGGAGTGAAAAGGAAATCAGAGAGGTAGTACAGTCAGGGGAATGAAGCACTGGCTTCACCCCGACTTCAAAGAAGATGTGGACATAAACACAAGCAATTAAAGCTGTATAAGTTGATTCTCCACATGTGACTGAGGAAAGGATAAGAAGGCAAAAAGTGGAAGAAGCAGGAGCTCTGTGCACCATGGCTTTGTCACCCCAGCAGACTGAAAAGGGCTCATTGTAGGGTGGCATTTTCTCAAGCAGTCAAAATATTTCCTTCTTGAGGTCTGTGTATTTCTCCTCATGCCTTATTGTGTCTTGTAGATGGCAATGTTGGACTCTTGTCTAGGTTTTACAAGAGGAAGACCATATTTTTCTATAAAGATACGATTTTTGGGCCACAGAGCTGGGCACCTCTCATTGACGGCACCACCCATCTCTGTGCTGTTTGTGATTGCCAGAGCCCTTTCAAGTCGGGGCTCAGCTTTGTGCTAACACACAGAGCCACCACCTCTTAGAGAAGAATAACTCAGTGTGCCTTGTTAGATGGTCACGGGGAAGGCTTCTGGAGCTCCCTGGTCTTGCTAGATGCATCCCACTGAGCCCAAAGGGCCACAGTCAGCTCCATGTGCCTGCCCAGGGGAGACACTGCTCCTTCCACACCACACCAGTCACCACACACTGCACTTCCTAAAGGCAACTTTGCTTTATGAGCAGCCTGTACCTGCTATTTTTAATATTTCTTCTATGAACAATAAACAGGAAACAATTACAGTTTTAGGTTATTCAAAAGCAGAATACTCCCAGGCGTCTGAGCTGTTCTGGGTTTCTTTCAGCCTTGTCTGAACCTGCTGAAAAAACATCGGTAACTGTAACCCTGAGGTCCGTTTCCTAAATCATCACTTACACAGAAGAAGTCAGATGTGCATTCCTGATCTATCTGCATTTTTCTGTATTTTAAACCAGTTGTTGCTCATATGGCAGTCCTTCAGCTTGGATAACTAATGATTCCCTACTGCTTTCCAGGCTGACCCTTCCCTGCCTCTTCTTCCTTCACTTACTTCAGATTTTTTTCTTCCCATGTGTGAAGCAAGAGGAAGGATTTGAAGGCTGGTGGAGGGGAAACATAGGAAAGGAAAGGCATAGCCCAAGCGTACGGCAATGAGTTGGGTAGTCACTGATGTTGACACTGTCCAAGGTATCTGGCCCCAGTCTGCAACACTGACCTGCTGCCTGTCCATGACCTGAGCAGTCAAGCACTGGGGCAAACGCATCTGAGCCTGGCTCAACTTGGGACTTTTCTCGGACCTTCTCTAAATAAAATTCTCATGGACTGAAAAGGGTCAGAAAGGATGAAAAATGCAATCTGCCCTTGCAGAACTCAAGGGTGCAATTGCCATGAGGATCTGCGGTGAGCGTGCTTCCCTGCCATGTGCAAACGTGCTGTGAAATGGAGCACGGAAAGGTGACATCGGGGAGCTGCTTTTTCAAGTTGCCATGCAGTAAGCAGTGAAGATCCTCACCAGCATCTTTGCCCTGGAATGTTTTAAAGCCTCTTCTACACATTGGTGCATGATTTTTCCTCAGTCAGAAGTGAAAAGCATCCAGCTCAAAATTAGTCACGTTTTTGTTTTCTCTCTTTGAGAAGTGATCAATGAAGTATTGCTGCTGCATTGTTATGGCAGCTTTCATTTAACTGCAGCTGCAATCATTATGTTAGCAAATCAGCTCTCTGCTCTCATTGAATTTGCTCTCTACAGCCCTATAGTTCAGGGAGAGCTGTTCCAAAATACATGTAACACTCAGAAGCAAGAAGCCATTTAGAACAGAAACAGCAATAGAAAAAAATTCACCACAGCCAGCAAAGCTCTGTATTAAATTACCAGTGATAGATCAAAGGACAACTGCACAGCTTTGAGTAATGGAGCTTTGCATCTTTCTCTGACATTCAGACCAAGATTTGATTTAAAAATTGAGGTGTCCAATCCCTGCTAATGGCACCTTTGAAAAACTCCAGCTGCATTAACTCTACAGTCTAGGGGAATAAAACATTCTTCTTTTTCCAGTGGAGGTCAGCAGTTAGCACGAGCATTTACATGGAAAATTCAAAACAGTCAGTCTTAATGTTGCTGAGTATTGCGGGAGGAATGAACCCCCATTTGTTCTCTGCTACAATAGTGAAAAATAGAAAAAAAAAAAAAGAGAAAATTATGATCATCAGATATCTCATCTCTCTACCATCTGGCGTGGGGGCTTCTGTCCCCTCTCAGGTGCAACAGCACAAATACTCATGCCATTCAAAGGGAGTGCTGACAAAATGGCAGTGGTTTATTTTAAAAAGAAAAATTCAGAGCACTCCCTGACTTCCACCTTCTAGACTTCACCTGAACCACATCCATCAGGGGCCCTACATGAGCTTCAAAGTTCTGGAAGGAGCCTGTTACACTCTTTGTGACCAGACGAGGAGTTAAGAAATCCTTATGTCAAGGGTAGTACAGCAGTTGTTTCCCTCTAAGCCTGAGGGAGGGGCAAGACACATGTAATAGGAGAAGTTCCAATTAATGGTCTGTGACCGTATTCTGTACCCAAAAAATGAATTAAGTATTTCTAAGAAAGAGTCCATTTGTGCAACCACACCTAAAATTCTTTCAGAAAAAGCATACAATACAAACTCGGCACAATCCTTTAACTGAAACTCGACAGTTTTAGCTCCTCATTTTCCCTACATCACAACCCAGAATAGATCCTTCAGCTGGTCGAATTTGGCACAATTTCATTAGTTGCAGTGGAGTTGTGACAGTTCATGATAGAGGAAGACCTGCGCTCAGGACTGATAAATGCTGTGATTTTTGCTGCAGGATCTGAATATTGAAGCTTCCTCCTGGCCCATCAGATGCTGAACACTGTGGAACTCAGAGATGTACCAGGATCCTTCCTGAGACCCTGTCTTCTGCCTGAGAACTGATAGAGAGCCATTGGCATCAAGCACCTTGATTGCTGTGCTGACAAGACTACCTCTCAGTGAACATGTCAGCTAGGAATTTTTTATTTATATTCTGGACATTCTCCATTTCTAGAAAAATTGCAGCCATTATGGTCACAAAATCAAAGAATGGTTGAAGTTGGGAAGGCTGGCATTTTTAGTCATTAGAAGCAGTTTTTCTCTTGCCCACAGACAAGACCAGATTCTGAAGTAGACTTAAAGTCACTAGACGAATTCCTTTCTTGAAAGTTTTTTTTCCCTTGGATACTTGCAAGAAGTACAGAAAGGAATGCTTAAAATAATACTGTATTTTAGACAATATAGGTTTACAGAATAATGCCCAGTAAATTATATTCTGCAAGTAAGCATTTCAATGTATTATTTACTTGAGGCAATGGAATAGATTTATACAAAACTATCCCTATTTTCCTCTTTTTGCACACACATATTTAAGTAAAGACAACATGCCTATGTATACCCATGTGAAGCATGCCTGAAATATCAGTTAACTGAGTAAACAGACTTTTTTTTTGGCCTCTACTTCATCACTCTTAGGTAGGTAGTCCATAACTATGGGATTAAGAGAAAAAACCCCTCCGTTACTGAAGTCCCTAAATGAAATTCTGCAGTCTTTCTTGTACACTTTTGGACTCTTCTTGGGGTGTGTTCCTGTCAGTTATGTGTACCTCTGTGTCACCGTAGCACAAAGCAAGGAGTAAAACTTTTTCTAGTGTTGGGAATTTTCCATCAGCAGCTGAAATACGTCGCTGTTTGATTACTAAGGTAGGCTTTTACTGATGTGCAATTAACAGAAAAAATAAAGCTTTCCTGCACCTGAATAGTAGAGATTTTGCTACTTTTCCCAGTTTTATTTCAAAAGAAATAAGGACTTTTATTCCAAACCATAACCTGTTCTTACCTTGTACCCTTTAAAACTGTTTCAGGAAAGGGAAAAAGGAATTAAGCTTATTTAGGAAAGCAAAATATTTGTAGAGAAATATTCAACAAAGTAGACAGACATATCATAATATCTGAGTTCACAGTGCTTTCAGGAAAAAAAGTCTTACTGTGTCAAGTTTCATAGTTTTATCCAAGTCTGGAAAGATTTAGCTTTCAAAATATGACAGATTCATCACAGACTAAACTGACCTGTCAAGGGAAATAAATTAGGTAAATTTTGGAATAAATGTAAAAGAATAAAGCTTAAATTTTTGCTCGAAACTTTAAACAAACAAACAATTTCTCAATGGCTGGATATTTTGGTATTTGTTTCTCATTTTAAGAAACCTTGGATCATAAGAAGGAGCAGACAGATCAGATAGATAAACTGTTCCAGGGGAACTAAATACCAAGAGCTATTTATTAGATATGGAGCACCAAGGCTCATATGGCTGGATTCAGAGAGTTCCAATTGTAACAAAACTCATTTCTGATCTGCTCTCTTGCTGATAAACTGTAATTGGGGGCTGATTGAATATGAGGAGACTGTCATTCTTTTCTACCCAGTCTGACCTATCAGCCCTGGTCATTTCCTGCCAGAGACTGGAATAGGCTTTCTCAATCACCAGCAAAATGCATTTAGCTTGCTGAGAAAAAGCTCTTGAGCAGTATCTTGAAACACTTCTCATTTATTAAGCAAAATGGAATGCGGCACACAAGGGAAGCATTTGAAAGGTGGACCAGCATTTTAAACAGGGATTCAGCAGCAGATCATCAGCTAATCAGTGCCGTTTATTTGATTATTTTTCCAATCTCTTGTGCAAATGCTATCCCAAAGTCCTCTGACACCATTGATGACAGCATCCTTCACAACCATGTCTCCCACTGTCAAGACATGCCAAGCAGCTCTGTACAGCCTTCTTTTATCACGCAAATACAGATGAAGAAAATAAGCAGCAGAAAATGCAGATTTTTCTTTGGGTTTGGTTCTGGCCTTTGCTCCCATCCTGATTTAAGGCTGATGGGGAATTTCAGGTTGGACTCGCCTCTGGGGCCCCACTGGGGTTTCAGGAAAGCCTCTGTAGAGCATCACAGGTTGCCAGAAGGGTGACCCTGGACAGGTTACCACGCACACCGCCAGTATGACTTGACAGGTAGTGGCCAGCAGACAAGGGGAATAATGTGGTGACAGGGTGACAGGGAGGCAGACCCACACTGGCCACAGAGCACGCCACCTGCATGGATCCTGAGCTCCAAACACTGAGGACCTGCTCTGGTTACACAGCCCACTCTCCACTGGCTCTTGAATTGAAGGTGTGACTGCGACAGCCTGACTTTCTTTTTGTGAGTCATGGCTGTGTTTTCACTCTTCTGCCATAACATGAGATTAACTCTTGCGTCCTTCAGAAGAGAAATGTATCTGAATATATTTTACAATGTTTTAAACCCTGTTGGAAAGTACACAGAGTCCTCCTACGACATCCAGGTCTGGAATTTGGTAGATCCTATTCTGAGGTAATCAGCTCTTTCTTCCACACAAAAACAACAGGTTGAAGACAGGAGAGGCAAGTGGCATTAGCATCTCAGGACACACGGCAGTGTGCACTGGCACTGTCTAGAGAGGTAATTTTGGGAACCTTTGTCTACAGCTTTGGAGAATGTAGCTGACCTCAAGTTCTCCCATGCTATTTTTCAATTCCTAAGGCCTGATACAGTGTCCTGGTTACAGGAGTAGAGTGCCAGTTTAGGACCATGTGGGTGTAACCACACTGTGTATTCTGCTCCCCTCTGTCGCTTCTGATGAACTGCTAGCGATGGGTTGTTTTCGGGAGCTGCCCTGTGCACACCAGGCACCTCAGGCTACAGGCTGGGGAGGCAGGGTAGTGCAAGGCAGGGTAGTGTTTCTCTTTCTTCACACCTATGACTCAGCTGTGATAACGCCCTCCGGGAAGCACCAGCACAGTTACACCCACCCTGAGGGGTCATCTCTGCTGATGGGCCATAATGGACTCAATGGCACCAGCAGAATAGGCAGCTGCAACGACTTAGACCGGCAAGGACTTCCAAATATCCCGTAACTCACAGGATTATATCATTCCATTGTGAAACTCCCTGCCCTGGGAAAGGTACTGAGCATTCCCCACGTGAGCGTGAGCATACATGTATATATTTGGTTTTGGGGTCTTGGGACAACACCACTTGACAGATCCAGAGGAGGACCAGAACTTTCATAGGACCACCACTTCCGACAAGACTGTGACCATCACTTCAACAGGGTGCAACCATCACTAGATAGGACTGGGGCCATCACTGACCAGCAGCGTGCCAGTTGTACTCTGACTTTGTGGGTTTAAGCCAGTTCTCCGTGTATCATTGCATTTATTGTAATCTTTCTATTAAATTGTAACTCCGACCTGAAATCTCTCTTAAGGTAAATGAATGGGGTTCNAATGAATGGGGTTCATTTCTCCTGCCAGTTTACTTTTAAACCGGTACATACCGCTGTTTAATTTTTGCTGTCCTTTTTTCAGTATTACTTCAGGAAGAGTATTCTTCTTGCTGGCTGACCTGATCTACAGAAAGTCTCGGATACCAGATTTGTGAAATGACCCTCTCTGCAGAGGGTCCATGTTGAAATAAAGTTTTGATTGTAACAAATTTGTTGTGTCATAATTCCACCGAGGATCACCAGAGGATCGATCTCTCCATGTAGACATGGTCAGATGACACAAGGTCTCCTGCTTCCTCTTCACTCCCCTCTATTTGCTTTTTTGAACCCATTCTAATAACTGGTAAACCCATGACACTACTACTTACCTCACACAGCTTTGCATTAAACCTTTTTTGAGCCTTTAACTGCTTCACTCATGACTTTCTTGGGGTTGGGGTTTCCTGCTATGTAAAAAAGCCTGCTGTTCCATCAAAAACACTTGTGAAAATCCATCTGTTTCATAAAGAAACCCATTATCATGAAACACTGTACCTTCTTGTTCTGCCCTGTTATTAGGGAGACTGTATTATACAAGCTTTATCCTTAAATCGAAGGGAAAGGCTTACTGTATTTGACTTCCATTTTCCATCAACAGCAAAGCATCATGTGTACTTATTACCTCCATAAATAATATGTAATACAGTTTTCTTTAGCAGTGCCTTAGAGTGACTTATTGGGAAAGTAATTACCCAAACGTAGTGAGAAGAGGTTGAACTATGGCAATTTATTCACATTTTTATGCATAGAAGATAATACTTGAGCTTCCATTAGCTGCAGGAGCACAAAGAATTTCAGAAACTCAGTGTTTTGTGTGTTGTTCACTTAGACTTGAAGCTGAGTCATAAAAACATGCATTTTGAAGAGGAGGTATCTGATTAGACCTGGAGGGATGATCTATATGTTTAATCATCTTGCTTAATTCTAATAAATATCATGTTGTAGTGTACAATAATGTGTAAATTTTATTCAAAGATGGAAGCAAGATGGAAGAGATAAACTTAGATTCCCCTATTATTTATAGGTGTGGACTTTAGGATTAAGAATTCATTTAGATACATCAAAAGAAAACAGGAAAAATATTTACTGGCACTGAATAACATATGGTCTGTTTAAAGCTTAAGACCTGTAGTACGCGTGGAGGGAAGGAGCCAGAGAGTGAAAAAAGAGCACTGGGTGCTTTTTCTCTTAATTTGTATTTTAGAAATCAGACAAATCAAACTATTCCCTTGAGATATCTGATAGAAAGAACACTAACAGGTCAACAACATTCTCTTGCAAGGAAGATTTGAAAACTTTGTTTTCTTAAAATTACAAGCTTGGTTTTTTATACTTGCTAAGATGTGCAGGTTAAAAACATACCGTGGTTCAAATAAGACCATTAAGTCAAGAATAGAAATATATATCTCTCATTCAAAGTTATTTGTGTATGCATATGACTGTTTGGCCTTTCAAGTCTGCCTGATTGTCCCTGTGCTACTCTTCCAATAATTAACACCCGATAATGCTATCTTCTGCGTGTGAATTAATTTGATAGGGAAACATGCAGGGGCAGGAAAATCAGAAGTAATTAAAATGCTCATTTTTACTATCAGTAGCTCCATGGGACATCAAGCTGCAGGTTGACCTCATCACCTCAGAGGTTTTCAGTAACTTCAACAGAAAACATGCATACTTACCCACTTTATATTAAAACACCCAAAGCTTTATCACGCACACAGAGACAAAATTCAGCACACAAAAGAAAAGAGAAAATGTAATAGTCCTCATCAACACTTCGTATGGATGAAATATGAAGTTAAAAAGGGGGACAGAAAAGGTGTATCTGTCACATAACAACTCCAGTATACCATGAAAGAAAACTCTGAAAAGAGCAATAAAGAAAAAGGCTATGTGTCCGTGGTAACTTCAGAAGGTGGTGATGCTGAGAATTATGTGCATAAAACTAAGACTCCCTCCCAAAACAGCACAGCTATCGAAGAGAAAACACAACACCAATTAAATGAAATTGCCTGTGCAGGCAACAAAGAAAGATTAAAAGCACAGCTTCTCTCTAGACAGGAAAGTGAATAAATATATATCTCAGAAGACCAGGTGGTTGGATAAAACCCAGTCTCTCCTGAAGACATGCTTCCAATCCACTCTGCTCAAACCTTAAGCCTTTTTCTGAGCAGTTCCTCCCTTGTCCTGATGCCCTTTCATTTCAAGAGCATCTTTTAGCCCCTGAATATATTTCTAATCCAAAAAGTTGGTTTTATTCATTGTTCTTACAATGAATTGCGAGCATTGTGTTTTCATACAAAGGATGTGAGGTACCTTGCTGCTTAAAACTTTTATCTGGTTTGGCATTAAGGAATTAATTCCTGTTCTAATCCACTTGCTTCTCAGTGGCTGACTGCCCTTTGCTGTGGTGGAACAATAGATCAAGACAGTTGCACACCTACAGTTGAATTTTTTTCATCCGAGCAGTGTCAGTTTATGAAAAAATGATACTACTGTTATTTAATGCCTCATACCCCCTCATATAAAACATACTGTGAAGCTGCCAGAATTGTGTTCTAAAACAGATTAACAGCAGCACTTTCCTTGTTATGGAAACCTAACTCTGAGGTGAAGTTTTTAGTATATGGAAAATGCCAGAAAACCAGGCCATTTTTAGGCAGTGACTTTCCATTTGGTAAAACTTGAGTGTATAATTTGTTCTATTATTTAATTATTTTTTAGCTTTTAACTTCTAAATGAAGGAGGCTTTTAGGTACACATTACCATAGAGAAAGTCACCATTAAAGCCCAGCTCAACCTAAATACCAGTTATGTTACTACTATACTGCTTAGCTGAAACCAGCATTTGGCTTGTTTTTTTCCTGCTGTTGAACCTTGCTATCAAAGGATCCTCTGGCCCATCATTCATGGGTCATGCTCATGTTTCTGCATAGCCAGGAATGTAGTGCAACAAACTACAGGCTGTTTCTGAAATATGTGTTGGATTTTCCTTGCTATAGCCAGCACAAGCTAGATCCACAAGCCTGGAACTCTAATATATGTGTGATGCTTTCCCAGACTGGTTGGTGATTGTTCTCTATACCACTCACAAGAGGAAGGGAACGATAGGAAATGTTGTAGCATCAAAATTGATATATGTATTAGCAAAATTGTATAATATCTATCTATCTCTCTCTCTATCTATCCATCTTCACATGTTGAACATGTTTCATTATATGCTTTTATATTTTTGCATGTATAGCATATCTTATCGTACATAAAATTTCTTGGGGTGGGGGAGTATGATGGAAAGCTCTCTACACATTAACCGTCATTTCAGAATGGCTCTGGAAAGCAATCCCTTAAATCTCCAATGATATCTTTCTGACACGCTTATAATCTCTGCAAATTGATGGTAAGAGCAGTGATCAAACCTGTCGGGAGTTCTGGCTCTCACAGCTCTAATTTGAAGGAGCATATAACATGCTGAAGGTAACTAGGAAGCTGCAAATAGCTTGTTAAGCACCACCGATAAAATACAGACTGTAGTGATGCACAGGTGTCTGCCAGAGCTTAACACGGCCCGTGACTGAGAAGATTAGACCATTTTGCTGCTACGATTGCCTCGCTATCTTACCAAAACTGAAAGTCACTGCAAAAGGAATGGAGGACCTGTGTAAAATAACAGTAATTCATGCTGCTGACATTTCCAGCCCAGACGAATTCTCTTGGTCCTACAATTTGGGGGGGGCAGTGACACTGTGCTGCTGTGGATGGGGGCCGTATTGCCTATGAAAGCTTGTCTGCACCCAAAGCTCTGCTGTGTGCTGTACTCCTTGTCTCTCCAGTGGAAGCACCACACATTAGACCTGTCCTGCTCTGGCCATAGCCATGGTCCCTGGCAGGATGCCAGTGAAGCAAGGGAACAGGAGCTGTCTTGAGAAATCCTAGATGGAGGCTACTTCACTGCATTACACTAAAGGTCTGAGAGATGCAGATGTCTTGGCATGAGACCAAGTAATCGAGACAAAATTAAACACAGAAGATCTGTCAGGCTCACAATAATCTGCCTAGATGCCATAAGAAATCTATCCATTTAATACCTCTGTGTAAGGCTTATAATTTAGAGGAATCTTGAATGCATTTTTAGCCCAATATCTGGGTTCGCAAGGTGTTTGCTTATAAAAATGTCACTAGGACAAAACCTAATGCCTTTTTGCAGTTCCATATAAGCATAAAGAAGGGGCAGGCTCTATTTCAGTATGTGCTAATAACCCCAAGGGGAGCCTTGTCTGAGCCTCCACCATGGAACTTGCTCCATGTGGGAGCAAGTGGGGTGTGGGAGTCTCATTTGGGCTCAGGCCTGGGAATGCCATCTGTGCCTGAGCTGAGTTAGGGCTGTCCGTTTTTCCAACCCTGTCTCCTGCATGGGCCTTAGACATACTTCTGGGTAATGTGTTTCCTGAACGGACCCCAGGCATATATTGTAGCTTGTCTGCAGTCCTGCCTTTGGCCACGTAGGCAGGATGGAATTTGGGCCCACATTGCAGACTTGCCTTCAGTCGTATCTGTGGCATCATCTCTTTTGCTCCCGACTGAGCTCCCCGTTGTGTCTGGGACTGTTGACGGACCCTGTCACTAACACCCAACTCTACATGATGTGCCCAGGCTCTGTGGGACTGTGCCTCGTGGATGAAGGTGTGTGTTGTGCTGGGGTTGCCCCTGGCTCCTTGCTTGCTGGCAGCAGCCCTTGCTGTTCCTTGCTCTGCACATTCAAAGTTTTGTGTACAGGTTAAGTGCTGCATATGTCAGGGTTTGCACACACATCTAGTCTGATAGCATAGGCAAATTATATTTTGGCTACCCAAACAGGCAGTCAGAAATGTAAGCTGGCCATTTGAGTGCCCTTGGCTAGTCATTGTATGCAACATTCAGTTGTCTGCAGGAGATTTGCCAATGTCCTTGAAGCTTGAACAGTGGGGGTTGGGACTGTTGTCTCTGCTGAACACTTAAGATGGAATACTTCCTTTCAGTAGTGATTTTTTTTTCCTCCTTGCAGTGTTTCATCCTGTAATTTCTATGCTGGAACAATGCAAGACATAGTGTACTAGCTGTAGTTCCCACAATACCCAGGCTCTACCCCTTCCTCGTGGCGGTCTCTGATATTTGCAATTAGCAGGCACTATAACAATCAGCTGAGCTCTTTGAACTAAAAAGCTTCTCATAAACAGAGTGAGTTTGTCTGCTGCTTAAGTCAGTCACAGGCTCCAGACTGTGTCAGGATTTAGTCATGCAAATTAAGAGATCACACCACAGTGGGTAGTAGACAACCTGGGAATAGTCTCTTTAAATTTTGAAAACCAAAACCGAGGAACCAAGGGCTGCAGATGGAAACTATAATAAGACCTATAGGAATAAAAGTGTTTTATTTAGCTTTGTAAGTGTTTTATCTGATTTCAGGCCAAAGTGACTTTCCCTGCTTCTTCTTGGCATCCTCACATGACAGTGCTTGAGTGTCTGGTATTTCAATAACTGAAGAAGGCCTTCAAGAAATACATTAAATACCTGGAACTTTCTCTGTTCACGTGCTTTTGTAAC
Organism: Mohoua ochrocephala; assembly: GCA_013398855.1. NCBI lineage: Eukaryota > Metazoa > Chordata > Aves > Passeriformes > Acanthizidae > Mohoua > Mohoua ochrocephala. The sequence goes on along the minus strand of VZTA01012184.1, from coordinate 2,350 downwards.
AGAAAATTAAGTTTCTAACCATTTTTTCTCCTCCTGTGAACCTGCAGTCGGGAATATTTCAGTGCCACCAACGGTGTCAACTTTCTGTTTTAAAAAATGTTTCTGTTGTAAGAATGTTGAAACAAAGCTCAGTTTGGAGAAAATTGTGGTTTAAGTCTGAATAGTTTGCTGCAGATGACCCCTCTTTTGGCTTAGTCTGTAACCCCTACTCCCGTTGCAGCCTCCATCTTGGGGCAGCAGGACTCTAGAGCTGCCAAATTTACACAGCCTCTTCTCAGTGGTTCTTGTCTTCCTCTGTCCCGTAGTGAGTGGAGTTCCCCAGATCCTCCCTGTGATGAGGTTATCTGCTGAAGCCCCATGGACCAGCTCCTGGACTGGCTTTGGAGGACAGCCCCACCTTAATCAGGCAAAGGCAAACAGTTTGGCTGCCATCCATTGCCCAGGGGTGGTCCTTCGTGGGTGCATGAGATTGTGGCAACTGTTTCCATACATCCTTATAAACCTTTCATCCTGATAAGAAGTAATGGACAGAAAAGTGAATAAATAAATGAAATCTACTTGTTCTGAGTTTGCCTGTAATTCACTAATTTCCAGACACTGAATACAGGAAGCCTAGTTGTCTCCTATATCCCTAGGTGTACCACCACTGAAGAACATTTTTGCTAGGTATGTAGCGACAGATTGCTATTTTAAGGAATTAGGGTTGGAAAATTTGGAGCAAGTGTTAACTCTCTTAATCTTTTTATCCTGGCTCAACTCATCACTGACAGTTGCATTGCAGGCATGAGGAGTGTACTGAGGAAATCCAACTTATGAACCCTCAGAGCTTGATTTCAAAGGACTCATGAAACAAGAATAATCACTACTGATAAGGCATTATAACTTACACATACCCCTGCGTTCTCTTTCACCAACCATTTTTTTTCACCAGACAGACTCCAGTATATAAGTCAGAATAGTGCTGAACCAAGTCAACAGGAAGAGGCAAGTGTTCTGCAGTAACATGTTTCTTTTGTGGGGAGAAAATTCCCTTGCCGTGGTACATAATTGTTTTTATCTACTCTCCTCTCTTCCTTCCCACTTCCTCCTCTTCCACTTCCCTTTTGATATTTGGAGGATTTACAAACCCATTTTATACAACTTCTCTTTTTGAGGCAGGAACTGAGGCACCAAGTCAAACTCAAATGACATCAAATTGTCCCTGTTAACTCTTGGAAATGTACTGCCTGTGTCTAGGCCACAGATTGCAAACCAGTTATGCAGGAAGTCAGTCTTATAGGAATACCAGGTCTTAGTCCCGTAAAACTCTGAGACTAGCATTGGTGTCTGCAGAGCACAGCTGACAAACAGTGACTTGACATGGAAAAAGGAGATAATCACTGGAAAATTGTTTCTCATGTAGGTTGTACTTTGGTACTGAAGAGCTGTTCCACTACTGCAAATGATATTTTGAGAGGCAAAATTAAGAAATGATTAATTTCCTTAGACCCTTGAAGCAATCCTTCAGCAAGGGGATTTGTTTAGTTAGCAGTGACTGTCTTGATCTGGTGTTTGTGGTAATGCTTGAGTAGTGACTGACCTTGGTGACCCTCAGGGATCCTTCCTCAATGTTTCAATGATATTCCGCCATCCTATACTTTTAAAAGGAATTTACTACTTCTCTTCAATAGGCATCAGTCCTTCACCATCCCACATCTGTCTCCCTCTCACATTTCACGTTATATGTTTTCATAGACTCATAGAATGGTTTTGGTTGGAAGGGACCTTGAAAAAAAATTTAGTCAAATCACCCTGCTGGGAACAGGAACATCTTCAAAATCATGGAATCACAGAATGGATAAAGTTGGCAAGTACCACAGTGGGTTGTCTGGTCGACCCTCCCTGCTCAAGCAGGGTCATGCTAGAGCACACAGCGCAGCATGGCATCCAGATGGTTCTTGAATATCTCCAGGGAAGTAGACTCTAAAACCTCTCTCTACCAGTGCTTGCTCACCCACCCAGTAAAGTTCTTCCTCATATTCAGGTAGAACTTTGTGTGCTCCAGTTTCTGCCCATAGCAGAAAAGAGTTTTCCTATTGCTTGGCACCACTGAGAAGAGCCTGGTCCATCCTCTTGGCACCCTTCCTTCAGATACTCATAAGGATTGATTGGGTCCCCTCTCAGTTGTCTGTTCTTGGGGCTGAACTGGCCCATCTCTCTCAGCCTTTCCTCATAAGAGAGATGCTCCAGCCTCCTCATCATCTTTGTAGCCCTTTCCTGGGCCCACTCCAGGATCTCCATGTCTCTCTTCTCCTGAGTAGCGCAGAACTAAGAGCCTAAGAACTAAGTTAAACACCTCCAGGGATGGTGA
>VZTA01012183.1:0-22233 GCA_013398855.1 Mohoua ochrocephala | reverse complement strand
CAGCCTCACCCAGCCTGGGGTTCCTCACAGCAGATAATGAAATAAATAAACTCGGAATTATCCCTCCTCACAGATCATTATAAATTCGGTGCACTGCCCAGCAGGGGCTCTTGGGAAAAGCAACTGTGCACTTTCTTACCAACTTCCCCAAATAAAGGGCTCCTGGAAATCCCCACATTTAGAGCCATGCTGGTAAATGAACTCTCTGTGCTTGAACCCCGAACAACAAACGAGCCCAGCTGTTAACTGCGTCGAGAAGGAAATGAGAAGAGTAAGTCCTCATTCAGTCCTCAAAGGCAAGAGCTAAAAGTTTATAAATCACAAACCTAGAGAGACGGAATCTGATTCTGGATGAATAGACGGAGTTTATTCCATCAGCCTTGCCTTCTTTAGCGGGAATTCTCTTTGGGTAAAGAAGGTTGCTTGCATTAGGCTGGCTTTTCAAAGGAGCCTGAATAAGGCAGGTAAGATTCACATATAAATTAATGTTCCTTTCTACTCAGGGACAGTCTGCAGTCATTTAGTGTAAATAAGAACAAAATCCTTAAGCTTTCAGGGGGAGAAAAAATAACTCAGGTTCCTTTGAAAATCCAAGCTTAAGCTCTCGAGAGGAGAACGCAACATAAATAATACCAAGTTTCTTTATCAGAGCTCTTTCATCCATCAAACACCTGGAATCCTACACCATGCAGAGGTACCGAACAAGAGGGGTTGCACTTTAGGGTTAGAATAATGCAGGCACATTTTGTACAGCCAGCCAGAAATCCCATTAATAACTTTTTAACAACAGTGGCTGTGTCTGTGTTTCATGCTCAGGTGAATGTGCTCAATTCATATGGTTATTGCAGACCTCCACTCTACATCTATGTAATTACACACGGGGATTTGCAGCTTGATGCATGCATTTGCTGAATACTCAGCAAAGATTCATTTATTCAACAGTTCTTTTAAAATTTATTTTAAAATATAGATTGAAAGAGTGGCTGACCGGGTAAGAAACATTTTACATAGTGAAATATAAAGATTTTCTAAAGTGTTCTTAATTTTTTTAACAAAATAGCTCTGAAAATCCATTGACTTTTTTTTTTTTTTTCATAGAGTATAATAATTACGGCTATGACTCATACAAATCAACCTTTCAGATATCTTGTCATAAAATAAAGGTCAAGTCACAGAAAATATTAAAAGAATTTCTGTAAGAATATAAATGGTAACTTCCATTAGTTTTACTTTTGAAACACTTAGAACTTATTATTAAAGTTAATTTCTGGTGACTGCTTTTGAAACCACAACCTTAATGGAGCTGTAGCACGTGGCTCCTGCTCCACACAGAAGGTCTTTATGACGCACTGTAAAATGTTATGGCACTGCTGGAATTTCATCAGAGTTAGCAATCAGTGGTGGAAGGAAAGGGCTGCAGTGCTCACCACCCTTTCACAATGCTGCCTCCTCCTACTTGCACTGACTCTGATCTTAATCAAAATGAAAGAGAATGCAGAAAGAAGTGTCATGCAATCCAGCTTTAATAATCTGTTCATCATCAATTAGCCTTGAGAATAAATTACTCTCCTAACCAAGAAATTACCATACAAAGCTGCACGGTCTCTGGCGCTACAAATCTTTATCATATAATTATGAGGAAATATTGTGTTTAATTAGCCTCAGTTTAGATGGTTGTTGCCAGAGTTCAGACGAAAAAAGGCAAAGGGATGTTGGTAAGTCCATCTGCTACGACAGCTTCTTGAGTCTTCCAGGTTTTGCTTCATATTTCTGTTCAAAAGGAGTGGCACAGTACGAGTGGAGCTCTTGGATGAACCGGTAAATAAACCCAAATAACTCAGTCTAGAAACCAATCAATGCATGAGGTTTGACACAAAGGCCCAAACAGAGGCAATAAATACATCACTGTCACCTCTGTATTCCCATCAGATTACTGTGACAAGAGAATTTTATTGCCTTTATTTTAGGGACTATAATTTAAATGAGTGCCTGCAACCAAATCAACTCTTATTTACCTGCTCAATTTCCTCATAGATTTTAAATGCATAGATGAACATATATCAGAGTGTCAAGGAAAATTTTTGAATCAGGTACTTGAAACAAAATTCAAGTAAAGTGACTGTATTTTGGAAAGCAGCTCTTATTAAAAGACATCCAGGAAAAGAAAGGTGTGGAGATAAAGTCAGAGGCACATGAAAGGCATCATTTGCCCTCCCTCAGTGCCAAAGGAATCACTTTTTCAGTCTAGAGGGAGGGTGATCTCAACTGTACCCTATCATGGTTGGACTTGATGATCTTAAGGGCCTTTTCCAACCTGATGATTCCATGATTCTGTAATTCTAAGGCTGTACAGTTAAATTTAGAGGATTGAAAGGGATGGGAGAGTGGACACAGACACCTGGATCAAGAATCATGTACACATTTTTAATTGTTTTAATTGTTCTTGGCAAGAGTTTCCTGCAGCTCACAGAAATCAGCCCCCACACTGGTGTGGTGAGACCCCACCTGCAGAGCTGCCCCAGCCCTGGGCCCAGCACAGGGAGGAGCTGGAGCTGCTGCACAGAGCCCAGAGGAGGCACCAGCATGAGCAGAGGGATGGAGCAGCTCTGCTGGGAGCAAAGGCNCAGCCCTGGGCCCAGCACAGGGAGGAGCTGGAGCTGCTGCACAGAGCCCAGAGGAGGCACCAGCATGAGCAGAGGGATGGAGCAGCTCTGCTGGGAGCAAAGGCTGCGAGAGCTGCCATTGTTCAGCCTGGAGAGGAGAAGCTTTGGGGTGAGCTCACTGTGGCCTTGCAGGGCCTGAAGGAGCTGCAGGAAAGCTGGAGAGAGACAATTGCCAAGGGCTGGAGGGACAGGAGCCAGGGAATGGCTTCCCAGTGCCAGAGGGCAGGGCTGGATGGGAGATTGGGCGGGAATTGTTCCCTGGGAGGGTGGGCAGGCCCTGGCACAGGGTGCCCAGAGCAGCTGGGGCTGCCCCTGGATCCCTGGCAGTGCCCAAGGCCAGGCTGGACACTGGGGCTTGGAGCAGCCTGGGACAGTGGGAGGTGTCCCTGCCCATGGCAAGGGTGGCATTGGATGGGCTTTAAGGTCCCTTCCAACCCAAACTATTCTGTGATTCTATGGTTCCTACCCTGGGAAGATTCACACATAAATTAACCCTGGGAGAGGTGAAGGAGCTCCAAATCACAGTCATTTTCAAGAGGAAGAGACAAAGTCCCAGGAGAACCCTGACTGGGGGATTATATTTATGTTTTTTACTCAGAGACTGACTCCTTAACTCAGTTTCATATTTTGCCCCCACTGAACACCCAGTATGGTCAGAATTTGCTCAGTTATGCAATATATGTGTCCTTGTTATAATAACTCCTGATCTGTGTTGAATTAAGCACCAATAATGGCACATGCAACACATTCCAAGCCTGTAAGAATCCGTTTCAAGCAGCCCCGTCCTGCCCTCCCGAAGGGCAGAATTCCCACCCCTGGCTGAGGCACTGCTGCATTCCTGGTGCTCTCCTCTGCATGGCCAGAGCTGGTGGTCTCCCAGTAAAGTCCAATTTGTCACTTCAATTGTGTTTAATTTCTTTCCACAGATGCCATGTTTTCTACACCACTGAATTGTTCTACCTGTTAAAGGGCCATCAATCTGTGGAGCACTGGAGCCCAGGTGTACAGAATAATTCCCCACTCGGGATTTCACTCAAAATCCACCTTCCTAATAGGTGCAAAGACTACAATTATTAAAGTGGATTTCATCAGAGATCACCCCCATTTTACAAATCAGCTGTAAATGTCATCTCTACCTTTTTTATTTCATTTTACAAGCTAGTGCCGAGAATGACAGCTTAAAGACTGTGCAAATTAAGCCTATACATATTTTCATTTCAGAATAATTACTAATGAATTCTATAACCAGTGCAGCTGTAGCAACACAAAAAGTGAGAGAAATGAAAACATTATTAGTGCCACGACTGTTATTGCACAAGCTTTAGTGAGACTGATACCGGAGGGCACGTTCAGCCTTTTCATGGTGGGAAGTAGCGCAAGCAACACTTATGAGAAGGGATCTGTGTTTCACTGATCTGTAGCACTGCAACTCTTCCTTTTTTCCCTAAATCTGCTCTGTGTAATTCAAGAGGGTTCACAGTGTCCTTTTGGAAACACTGCTTCCACTTGAAATCATTCCGAGCCAGCAGTCAGAAGAAATACGTGGCAACAGGGAAGATTCCTTATCTCATGGGAGTCAGACTCTGGAGATGGAATCTTCAGCGCATTTTTCTCTCTGAGATTCCTGGTCAAGCAATTGCATAAGCAATGCCATTGTTGTTGTCTCCTTTGCAATTTGATTTGAACTCCCAAAATTTAAAAAGATTCGTTTTCCAAGATAGTTCCCAGTCAGAAGGATTAAAGGTTCCTCAGCCAGCAGGAAGTTTAAAAGGAATAACCTCGTTCTACTGAGGGATATGAGCCATATACTTAATTTTCAGCACCTTGCTCTTTCAAAAGTAGGTCTTGTTTAGGAATTGTAAGCATCAAGTTGAAACTTGCATTCAAAGAAGGAGCAATATGTGATCTCTTCTTTGAGGAGACATGGGGTATTTTGGGTTGGATTCATTACTGCAGTGGCTAAAAGGACAGGAATGGCAATGCCATGGGATTGTTAGCGTAGAAACACACAATCACTGGGTGATTATATGCAGGTGCTTTTATTGAAGAGCTCTGGGAGTCGGGGTACAGACAAACCCAAATCTGACTCTGACACGGATTCGAGATGGACACATTTTATACTCTTCTTTACATAACTGTTGCATAATCATATGTTAATCATTAAATTGATATTGTTTTATTGTTATATATTGTTTTCACTCAAGCATGAGTTTTCAGTCCCTTTCCCATATATTGATTTTATCTACTATTTAGGTGGGTACACACAGGTGGGTGCACATGATTCTACTAAGACAATGCATATTTACTCCCGTTCCCCAGGCCTAGTACACCTAGGTAGGTACATAGGATTCTACTGAGATAATGTATAATCACTCCCGTTCCCGAGGCCTACTTTAGCTAACACGATTTTTAGAAACATTTTAACCCTATGCTATCAGGGTCTTCTTCTTGACCTGATTTCACACCTACTTTCACAGAGTCAAATAATTTAGGTTGGAAAATACTCTTAAGAGCATTGAGCCCATCCATTTGCCAGCACTGCCAAGCCAAGCCCTAACCCCTGTCCCCCAGTGCCACGTCCACAGGGATTTTCAATCCCTCTGGGGACGGGGAATCCACCCCTGCCCTGTGGCAGGGCTTCTCCCTCAGTGATTTTGTTTGCCCTAATATACAATCTAATCCTCCTCTGGCACAAATCTTTGCGCTGAAAGAGCTTGAGATGTCTTCAGACACTTGGCTGGGCCCGTTAAAGTCAATGCAAATGAGCACAGTGATCTCCCTGATAACACCAGACATCTTCCTTAAAAACTTGCTCCAACCAGCTTTGAATTAATTTGAATGGGGGCCAGGATTTCACCCCTGACTGAAAGGTTCATTTCAGTTCACTCTTGTACCCAGCTTAGATGTTCTGTCATCAGAAATGGCCACAATTTCAGCTTTGCAGCCAAAAGGAGGAATCGATTATGCAATCTCCATTTTCCCACCCTCTTTTCAGTACTCTGTGTAATAAACTTTGCTCATTGGTAGCGATGAACATTTCTAGCCCTTTCATACCCATGATTAAAGTCACATATGCAAAGAAAAACTTCAAGGAATTCTGAAGTCAGTAACATGTGGGTAATGAACCCCCAGAAGAAAGAGTCTCTCTTGCTCAGTTTTTCTCTAGGAAGACAAAATGAGCCAAGGTGTGGACTAAAACAGCTTAAAGGATAAATAACATTGAATTTCTGGTTTTGTGCCCTTCTAACCAAGGAAAATACAGGAAGTCTTACAGGGAAGCCAAAGGAAATGCATTTATAACTATGTGGAAAAAGAATTATTAGCGATAATCCATGGTAAAGGAAAAGGGAAAAATATTTCCTTTAAACTAGAAATGGATATAGTGATGTAAATATAGATCAATACTTAGGTATTGGGAGAAATCCGTGTGCCAATAGATGCTTCTATGAACAATTCTGAATATTGATTTTCTAAATTAAGCTATTTAGAGCTTGAACTGAATTGTGATTTTTACATGTTATTGAAAATTTGAATACATACATGTACAATAATTTGTTATTTACAGTCTCCTATTGAGAGAATAGAGGGAAATTTTCCTGCCTGAATGTTGATTTAAAAATTAAATAATTTGTTATTTACAGTCTCCTATCAAGAGAATAGAGGGAAATTTTCCTGTCTGAATGTTGATTTAAAAATTACTTTTTTTTTAAATATAGCACAAAGGGCAGACAATATTAAACAAATGTAAAAAAAATAAAAAAATTAACAACTTAAGCCAAATTTTTTACTTGTGGTTTAACATTTTCTCCTGATGTTTTCATTTTTTTGTGGTCAATATTACCAGGTCACACTGCATCCCATTGAAGGAGCTTAGCATAGAAAAGAGAAGGCTCAGGTGTAAAAAAAAAAAGTTATCAAGATATAAAAATATCCAGTGAGGGTGGGATGGAGCCAAACTATACTTGGTAGTGCCCAGTAACAGGACAGCAGGCCATGGACGCAAATGGAAATGAAGGAAACTCCGCCTAAATGAGGAAAACCAACTTTATTGCAGGGACGGTCAAAGCTTGGAACAGGCTTCCCAGAGAAGCTGTGGAATCCCCATCTTTAAAGACCCCAAAGATGTGTTCAGCCCTGAACAGGGCTCTGCCCCTGCTTTGAGCATGGAGGGGTTGGACCAAACAATCTCCAGAGCTCCATTCCAACTTGAACTGCTCTGGAATTTTTACTTCCACTGCATTTTCACCTTCAGTGAAACAGCAGCGGTCTTTGCCTATGCAGAATAATTATCCGAGTTATCACAGAGAGGTTTGGGCATGAAAGGACCTTAAAGCCCGTCTCATCCCACCCCTGCCATGGGCAGGGACACCTCCCACTGTCCCAGGCTGCTCCAAGCCCCAGTGTCCAGCCTGGCCTTGGACACTGCCAGGGATCCAGGGGCAGCCCCAGCTGCTCTGGGCACCCTGTGCCAGGGCCTGCCCACCCTCCCAGGGAACAATTCCTGCCCAATCTCCCATCCAGCCCTGCCCTCTGGCACTGGGAAGCCATTCCCTGGCTCCTGTCCCTGCAGCCCTTGGCCATTGTCTCTCTCCAGCTTTCCTGCAGCTCCTTCAGGCCCTGCAAGGCCACAGTGAGCTCACCCCAAAGCTTCTCCTCTCTAGGCTGAACAATGGCAGCTCTCGCAGCCTTTGCTCCCCGCCGAGCTGCTCCATCCCTCTGCTCATGCTGGTGCCTCCTCTGGGCTCTGTGCAGCAGCTCCAGCTCCTCCCTGGGCTGGGCCCAGGGCTGGGGCAGCTCTGCAGGTGGAGTATATTTATAAATAGAAATAAACTCATAAATAGAAAGTTGAAAAATTTTGTTGAAAGATTTGGAATATTTTTTTCTTCTCCAGTGAAATGTGGTCTTTAATGGGGAAGACCCATTTTGGCTTTGCAACACTCTGGGTTTTTTTTCCACAAGCAGTAAAATTTCCAAAGAAAAGTCAGCAGCTGAAGTTTCTGATGTCAAGCAGACAAAGCTGTAGCTGCATGCAAAAATGTGGGCACACAGTTGGAGTGTAAATTGATTATATAAAGAGAATGTTCTTTAAATGTCTGGCATTTCTTTTCTTGTTCTGTCCTTTCACTTGTGTGAAATATTGGTGGGACTTTATGTTCCATGAAAATATAAATACATAGCAAGTGTCCTCAGAAAAAGAGAGAGGCCTTAAAATACATGCAAATGTAATTATGTCCCCTTCCAGCTACCATGTGGAATGTGAAGAGCTTTCAGCAGGGGTAAGAACCAGTTCTACTGCCTTGTCTGCCTTGGATAACTTAGATACCTACATGGATTCTTTATATAAATCCCTAAACTCATGCTGTGCTGCAGCCTCGGGCTCTCCACAACATGGACTTTATTAAAATTGCATGTAACGCAGACCTGGCATTACCATTTTTATTTCATTAAATCCTCCATTTCCAGATCATCTAGCTATTGCAAGGGCTCTTTGCTTTCTCTTTTTCATTTCCAGATAAGATTACACCTGAAAACCAAAAACTTGTTTAAAGGCCTCCAGATCCTTTCTCTAGTGCCTAGAAACATTTTTTTTTCTTTCTGATACTATAGGGTCTGTCCTCTAATTTGTTAAAGACCTCTGTACTTGAAAGAAATGATCAAACAAATAAATTGGACAAATAAATGGCTGCAATTGCATTTATGGCTGTTTATGTACAATGTCTTCATTGTTTCATTCGGTGTTTGTAACAGCAGAACCAAAACAAACGAGCAAATGAGTATTGATGTAACAGCTGAGGTGTTTCTGGTCCTGCATTGCACATCCCAATCACTTCATATGTTGGTAGAATTGAACAAAACAGGATATAAAATACCTGGAGAGGGTTAGACTGTCAGCAGACCCAAGCATGAGGCAGACAGCAAAATTCCTGGGTTACAGGAGACAGAACAGTGCAATCCCAACCAAATCTGCTCTCAGTTGAAGAGCCAAAGGCAGAATCCAGATGTATTTCATGGAATCCCAGAGTGGGTGGGGTGGGAAGGGACCTTAAAGCCCATCCAGTGCCACCCCTGCCATGGGCAGGGACACCTTCCACTGTCCCAGGCTGCTCCAAGCCCCAGTGTCCAGCCTGGCCTTGGGCACTGCCAGGGATCCAGGGGCAGCCCCAGCTGCTCTGGGCACCCTGTGCCAGGGCCTGCCCACCCTCCCAGGGAGGAAATCTCTCCTGATATTTGCCACGAGGTAGTAAATGCTCTGATGCACAGAGAACACCTCATAAACAAGAACTCCCAACCACCAGAACCAGCCAACAACCTGTTCAGTTTGGGTGTAAAACTGGGGATGAAAACATCAGGGAATATTTCTCAACAGGAACAGAGTGGTGACACCAGCGTGCATCTCTTCACAGCTCATTTAATCAGCAGTTCTCCAAGCACTCCAAAGAATGCAAATACCATAATCACAATTTTATTACTGGTCAGGCTGAGTCAGAGAGAAGCAGTGATTTTCATCAAAGACCTGAGAAATCTGGGGCACAAATGGAAACAAAACTCAGCTCTTAAGGGTCCCGGTTCACTGCTTCCCTTCTCGTAGGTGAGGCTGTTCTGTAAAAGCAGCATGCCCCACGGAGCACAAAGGGTGGATTTACTGAATAAAACAGAGGCCTGGCTTTACCCATGCATGTTGTAGCCCACTGTAATGTTTCTGCCAAAATATTAGAGAAAGTTAAAATAAACAAAGAAAAAATGCAGCTGGTATTAAATGAAAATACTTAGGCAGTTCTACTGAGGTCAGAACTGTTACGATGTCTGTGACTTGAACAATTTCCTAAATTTATTCTATAACTTTCTTTGTCCCCAGCCCTGGAGGTGTCCAAGAAAGGCCTGGAGGTGGCACTCAGTGCTCGGGGCTGGGTGACAAGGTGAGGATCAGGCACAGGCTGTACCTGATGGCCTTGGAGGGTTTTTCTAACCTTAATGACTCGGTGATTCTTTAGACTGTTCACATATGGGTAAAGGATATTATTCCAAATGTGTAGTAAATACTGAATGCCTTGATATGAAGGCTTCACCTGGAATTCCATGTGTCTCCCACATCCAGATTCCTGCTGCTTCAAGAACACCACTGAATAATGCAGAAGGAGAGCCACCTAATCCACAGGGGTGTGCTCATGCAAGGCTTGCTCAGCGCTGGCTGACCTCAGGCACTCCGACATTTCAGTCCTTAGATGCTGATATTTCTGTCAGACAATGTGTGCAAAGCCCTTCCCAGGCTTCTGAGGTGAACCTGCTCAGCACCAGGGATTTGTAAAAGAAGCCTCAAACCACTTAAATCACGCCTGATTTTAGATCTTTTTATAACCCAAATCAGAAGTGAAGTTCTTGAACCCTCTGCTGAGCAATGGCTTCACGTGAAACTTTTTTCCCTACCATAAAGTGGAGGGAAAGTTTAATTTGAAAATAATTCTGCAATGTTATTAAAGTCAGAATGTAAAAGTATGCATTGTACAAACCTAGAAATATTGTTAAACCCCTACTCCTACAGGAAGCTTGCCTCGATAGAATTTAAACCCACGGATAATTCAGCCTGAAGGAAACCACTTGCAACTCTTACGTGTCACTGCATTCTAAATGAATTACAAACCTTTGGAGAAAATAACCTAAATAGCTTTTTGAATGATTATTCCCTGAGAAAAGAAATACTTAAAATATTTAAACAGCAATATTCAAGTCATATTCAGGTGTTATTATATCTTATTCAAAAAATGTGCATCAAAATCATTGCAGTTACCAGAGCACTAATATTATATTATAATGTTATGTTATGTTATATTATAATATAATACATGTACATATCTATGCCCGAAAGAATAAAACTACCTATTTTTAGGCTGTTAGGACTTTCCCATCAGAGGTGACATGGAAGTTTCAACTCTTTAGCCTACACAAAACAGAATCAGATGCAGTTGCACACATATTTAAAACAAGTTATTCAGAATATAACTGATGCTTCTATGTAATCTGCTTTTTCTTAGACCTGTATCTCTATTATTTTTCTAATCCTGTGTAATACCAATATTCTTAGTCACAAAGGCCTTGTGTTCTTTAAACCACTATGATTTCAAAGAAATCGATTGTAGATTCAGGACAAAATGGAGTAATTTTACACGTTATAAAGTATTTTTAAATTTTACAAGGTTCAAGTTTTGCAGCATATCAGAGTAGCATCTCTACTAGAGAATATAAACAGAGTTAAAAAATAGTCACAAACTCCTACTGATGGACCTGTTCTTCAGGCTTGGGCTACCTGCATGGGGTTTATAATGGAATATTTCCTATAGAGAAACCATTTATCATGGAAGAATGAAAATATTTGGGGTCACACACCGTGGTGCTGCCTGTTTTATTTATGAGATTCAATGTGACAATTTTTATGTGGAGTCAAGAAGAGTTTTACCAAGTAAGAGCTACCCCAAAGCTACAAAATCCCCACAATTAGCAGGCTTTGCAACCAGTGTTTGGATTAGTGATGTGAACGGAGCTGAGGAGATTTCAGCAAAACTCTGCAAGGCTCCAAGGAACCAAATAAGGGAGAGAAAATCGCTGAGATTCTTTTATAACGTAGCAGAATTCACAATCACACCTGAGGCTCCAAGCAGGAAGGGTCTCAGTGATCTCACCTGAGCAGGTCATCAGGACTGAAACCTCCTCATTTCCACCTGCACCTCCTCAGGCGATGCAATATTGATGCCCTGGGTCCCCAGAGGGGTGGATGGTGTAAGTGATAACATGAAAAGAGTCCGGCAACACCTGACTCGAGTCAGAGCTCCTGACGGAATCAATCAGCAGATCCATGCACAAGCTCAGCTCGGTCTCTAATTCCCTCATCTTTTTGGCTGGCAGTGCCTTCTCCCTCTTGCTTTCACTGTTTAATTTTTTTTTTTAATCATTATTATTATTTACAAATGAACACCTCTCAACTAAGCATGAAGCAGGAAAAAAGAAAACACATGATGTTATTAAAAAAATCCCAACCGAGGAGCTCCCAGCCGGGCTCGGAGCTGTTGGTTTGGGATGTCTGGAGGAGAAGGTGAGAGGGTCGGGTGGCACAGCAGGAGGGCAGCACTGGCTCTGCAGTCATTCAGAGCTGCGAGATGAGCTGATCCTGCACACACAGAACTCTGGCAAGGACGTGATCGAGCTGGCAAAAAACCCCAAAAAAACCAAAAAGCTTGAAAGCCACTCAGATAGTTTGGGAACGCTCAGTTCAGACTGAGAGGCCAGAGGCAAAGCAGTCATATATTAACTATTTATTGCAGACCGAGGGACATTTCCGAGTGAATTGGGCTGCAGACATCTGCCCTGTTCTGGCTACAAACACTGCTGAGGAGAATACTGTCCCCAGCTCCCTGGTATCCCGACTGGAATTTATTGCCTCCACATTACTGGCAGCAAACCACTCGTTAATCCCTCCTTGACACATTGTTTTAATCAACCCACTCTGATAAAACTGATAAAAATGGGTGAGTGCCCACAGAGAGCCCAGGCAGCCTTTTTGGGAACCCAGATGTCACCGAAAACAGGAGGACCGCACTTTTAGTGGTTCTGAGATTATTAGATATTGGTTTATCCTTACTACTTACCCTGAAGATACTAAATCTCCAACAGACAAAAATATATTTTTAGTATATACTCAAAATATTTAAAAAGTTATTACTGATTTCAAAGCAGCCATGTTCCAGTTATCTTTATTTTAAAAGGCAGAAAAATCCTTAAATACTGGAAGATAAGAAAATTATTGTGGTTTTGTTTTTCCCCCCGAGGATGGTGAAAGGAAAACAAAATAGTTTTGTTAGCAGTAGGGTAGTTTTTAATTATATCTTGCACAGTACTGAGTGATTGACCTCATATTCCCTTAATTTTATTCCAGTCTTTTGAGAATTGAAGCTTGCAACTTAAAAATAGTTTGTTTTTTGCTGAATTTCTGTACTTTTAATTCTTAGGCTCTGTATTTGTTTTCATATTGATTTACATAGCTACATGTTGGGCCTGAAAAATATTACATAAAATGTACATAGAAAGAATTTACTGATTTTCTTCTTAAATTCCTGAGAGGTCTGGGAAACTCATTGACATAAACCCTAATGGGGCTTTCTTCTGCCCATAACTCGCTTTGGGCATCACAAATATAAATGTTGTATTCTTTACAGAGTTTAGGGTACAAAAAATATACTGTAGCTCTGGTACTCTTCACCTCACTTTCCTCACATTTTTTTTGCTGTTACTTGGTTTCCCATTTTTACCTTGTTCTTGACATTTTTTGTGCCGTGTCTACTTTTTGTGAGGTGAAAACTTCGAGAATTCTGCAGAAATCATCCCTCTCTGTGGTAAACTATAACTTCCACTAAATGGAAGACAATTTTATTGATTGCTTTGCAATCAATTGAATCAAAATCCCCCCCTCTATAAATTTTCTGGCTGCAGAAGTTGCTCTGTTTTATTTGGAATTACCGTCTCAAGGGCCCTTTCCACCAAATTCCAGAGGTTTATTTTTATGAACAGCTTGGTCCTAATATGTAGAAAATCACACCAAGCTGATGTCTGAAGATAAGAAAATTGCCAGAAAATCTTCATGGAAGTTCAGAAATGACCTGGCAAGGAGGAATGAGCTGATAGGGTTTTCAGATGATGGGGACACAATAAACAGTATAAGGAATATAAACAATGAACAATATAAAAAAAAGAACTGCTAAGAATCATGAGGAAAGGATGTACAACTAGAATGGCATGAGCAATGGAAGGCAAAACTAAACTCAGAGGGGAACAATCTAAATTCCCTTCCCCTTCAGAGCTGCAGAACTCTACGCTACAAAATGTGGATTATATTTATGCCACCCGAAAAAAGGATATGGTTGAACTAGAAATGACCCAAAGTTTAATTTTTAGAATCATCAGAGACTGTAGAGATGAGTTGTGTGAAGTCTCTTCAGCCTGGAAAACAAATGACTGAAAGAGGTCAAGAAAACAGCCTATAAAGAATTAGTGGGACATACAAATCTGAAGATTATTTAGAATTTCTTGCACTATATAAGATGGAAACCAACCAATAAAATGAGGCGGTGTAATTTCAAAAGGATTTAAAGTTTTCTTTTTTTCTCCCCAGGTCTGGGGCATCATGTCCCAAGAAGCCATAGATACTGATGGGAAGGGATGGAAAGAGGTGTTCAGTAAAATACACATGCACCGATGGCTCCCGTGCCACGGCCCTTAGCTGAGTTCCTTAATTGCCAGTTTTTAAAATCTGGTCTGTTTAACAGAAATGATCATTTCATACTTGTTCCACGCCTTTTATTCTTTCACTCATAAATTGCTGCTCTCCTCTGTGGGCACGGCCCATCTTCAGCTCTCAGGAGATGCAATTTGCCCCTCTGTGGAGTTGTTTTTGTAGAGCTCATGGCCTCTCGTCTGCATGCTAAAAACACACTCCTTGTGTTTCTATATACAGCAACTCCTGAAATGTCAAAGATTTGAATTCTAATTTTGCAGGCAGAGATACCTGTCTGTTTAAATGAACACACAGCAGCAGTGGCAGTCAGAAGTTACCTTGTCTGTGACAAAAAAGACTCTCAGCTCCGGGAACAGCGGAGCCAGAGCGCTCAGTGCAGCTGTGCTGCAGCCACGTGTTGTGAGGAGTCACTTCAAACATTGCCATCAGAGAAAGAAATTTAGAGAATTTGTACTTTGCTCCAATCCGAGATCCAGAATTAAAAGAAATAAAATACAAAAAATCGTTTGACATTTCCGCAGTGACGCAGCCAGGAAAAGCAGAGCCGCGTGAGCAGCTCCGGCGCCAGTGGCAAGCTCAACCTTGATACCTGTTTATGTAACAGTGTGGAAGGAGCACTGATGCTAATGTGAGCATATAGGCATCGCTCATTAAAGCCCATCCATGTGTCTCACCTCCTGTGTCTGTCACTGGGAGCTCACCACTTTACAAGGCTCCGTATCAGTAAGGTCACTGAAGCAGATGAACAGAGAAAGTGAGCAAGAAAATGCAGGGATATTTCTCTACGTAATGGAAAGCCTAAGTACCAGCCTACGTCTGGAGGAAAATATGTACTGCAATTTCCTACCAGCTGGAGGTGAAAAAAAAAACTACTCAGCTTGTCACAGCTAACTAGAGCTGTTAATTTTATTATCATCATTATTACTTTTATATTGCAACAGCACCTAGATGATCAGGCTGGGAGCTGAGGGCCCCACTGGGGCACGAATTGAACGCACAGAATACAAATACAGCCCCTGCCCCAAATCACTCACCTGCAGATGTCTACAGAGAATTGAAGTGCAGCTTGGTTTTAAGTAGGTTGTAGTGTAGAATTTGGTGCAAAATGTGGTATGATACTCTAAAATAAACACCCATGCACAATATGCATTTGTATCCAACTTTCTTGCTCTGCACAGGACAGTTCTTGTCTTCCCTGGGCAGCTCCAGTGAGTAAATAAACCCAGCCCACTACGAGAACAAACCCTCTCTGCTTTGTTAATGTGCAGTGCCTGGTTAGACACTGTGTCAGGAAAAATGCCTGTGTTTGATGAATAGCAGGTGTCACTACTGGTCAATAAAATAAGTGGCACTGACTGCCTCTCTCTTTTCCAGTAACCTCTCACCAGATTCCAGCAGCAAGGCTGTTTGGCTGAAATTTTGTTCACCCTGCCGGCATTCACCCTCATTATGAACAATACTTTAAGAAAAATTCCCAACGCCCAGCTGCCATTTCCAGAAACACCAGTGAACACAAGAGCCACAGAACCACAGAATTATTCGGGTTGGAAAAGTTCTCCAAATTCATCAAGTTCAGCCTTTGACCAATCCCCCCATGCCCACTGAACCACATCCTGAAGTGCCACATCTGCTCGTGTTTTGAACACTTCCAGGGCTGGTGACTCCACCACTTCCCCAGGGAGCCCATTGCAGAGCCTGACCACCCGTTCAGAGTAGAAAGCCCCAGCACTTGTTAACAGGGATTGCCCCTCTGAGGCCACGTTCCCTTGCAGAATGAATGGAACTGTTTCTTTAGTTCAAGGAAAACTGACAGTAAAATTACAGTTTTGGTTGCAGGGTCTCGGTTCTCCAGTACAAACCAGGGAAAAGCTGATCCCAGTTCATCAGTGCTCACCTGGCGCTGGGTGGGCAGAGACCTCAGCCCACCTCTTACCTCAGCAGACAGCTTGGAGGTGCCTTGGCTGACTCCTGGTAGTGAATGACCATGTGACACCTGCAAATCTGCGCCAACACCTTGTCCCTGGTGCCAGCCCCTGCTGCAGCCCTGTAAATAATGCAGGGCTTGCACCGGAGCAGAGCGTGAGCTGGGCTCAGGAATTCCGTGGTGAATTATTAATTGTGCTCAGGCTCTTGTGAGGCAGATGGAGGCACCACTGAAATCCTGCCTCAAACCCTGATGAGGACCAGATGCTTCAGAGAACAAATCACAAAACACTGTTCTACAAAAATCTGCTTCTCAGCCCCACAAATTCTTTTCAATGGTGACTTTAATGTGTTAATTACATCCTTCTAAAGACTAAATAATGCAGCTCATGTGTGCTGCTGGAAGGTTTGCTGTGCCTGCCACTGGGACTTTTGATTTCTTTCTCAGAGTCCTGCATCATGCTCACCTTATGGTGATATCTTTACTAGATGTCCACCCAGACGTGGACATTCATTGGTGCTTCTGACAGTGACACTCTCAGTTATTTTTCATTGAAATGCAGCAGTTGGACTGTGGAACAGCTGACAGGTGTATTTTCTAGAACTGAAGTTAACTATTTTTAGGTTTTAATTTTCACCTCTCGCACAGATATTAAAGTGGGATATGGACACAGTTTGGGTCACTGTGATTTAGGTTGTTATAATAATGTGCACAGAAAGTCCAAAACACTCAGAGTGTTGCCATGAAAGACTGAAAATCCGTTGTATTTACATGGAAGGAGCTAGGAAAACTTACTGAACAGCTGCAAAAACGGTACCTAAAAAATACCAACATCTCTCAGCTCATTTGACCATTCCTTTGGCATTTTTAACTTGCAGAACTTAAATTAGTGAATGATGCAGATAAAGATGCCTCCTAGGACAGTAATGTTAAAAGGTGAGTAAACACAGTTAGCACTCAACCTTCATGGAAGTCATTGGGAAGCCAAAATATCTCGTAAAAAGCTGACTAAATAACCCTCCACTGGCTCCTGTGCTTTGCTGATGTACAAGGCTGGGCTGCTGCGCCAGATAATGCATTTATAAATCAATGTAACACCCCGGCCCTGCTGACAGCAGTGCAGCTCCATCCAAACTGCTCCAGCTGTATCCAGGCAACACCAGCGGCTCCCTCACAACGAGCAGGTGAGAAATTTGTTTACCTGCAAGAGGAAGACACCCCAAAGTGTCCAAAGTTGTCATAAAACCAAAGCAAAGCAGATTAGCATTAGATTGCCTTCAGTAAATAAACTTCAAGTGTGCTCCTATTTGTTTAGTAAAAAATGGAAGTGGTTATGATTATTTAAAAACAGGGATGTGATGTGTGGTGTCTGCTACAATAAAGAATTTTTAGTTGATTTTATTACATCATTTACAAACCAGAACAGCTGGATTTACAAATACCAGCTTACTTCCCTGTGTTGACACATCTGTGACCACTGCAGCATAATAAAACTGGGGAGTTTTAATGCAAGTTGATCCTGAAATAAACCGTTTTTAGCACACGGATAGTACAGGAATGATACAAAGCCACAAAAACTCGAAGCCTGGCAGTTATGAATGGTTATACTCAATCACTCCAACTTTGTATTTGCCTTCATTGTCTGTTTGAGCCTGACAGAATAAGAACGGAAAAAGTTTTCCCCTCTCTCCCCCAAGGAAAACGCAGTGACGGGAGGAAAAGCTCTCCAGGTCTACAAAGCTTTTACAAGGGTGTAAAAAAGGTTTATAGCAGAAGTTTGGCATCTGGACTCTCATCTGAGGAGTTGGAGGGAAGGAATTTGTCCTAGATTATAGAAACCCAAGTCCAGAGCACTTGCTAAAATCCATATTTCTCGAACAGATTGTAAATAAAACTTCATAAGGTACTTTTTAAGAGTGTGTTTCCCTGTACCAGCACTCGTTTGAGATTGCAGCAGGAAAATTTCCATACTAAAATAAAAATAGCTAGTAATAAACTGCCTCACAATTATTTATTTATTTATTGTAAATATGACTGTGTGTTTAAAGATTGCTCAGATATAGCACCAATAACTTTTATACTCACAGTTGCTGTCCTATATACAACAATTTTAATGTAGTTATAGTTTTAAAATGAGTTGTTTAGATTAATTAATTTGTGTGTTTGGTTTATGGGCTGGGATTTTTGTTTGGTTTTTGAGGGTTTGGTGGTTTTTGGTTGTGGGGGTTTTTTTGGTTGGTTTTCTTGGTTTTTTGTTTGATTGTTTGGGGGTTTTTTGGGGGGGTTTGGTTTTGGTTTGGTTTTGGGTTTTTTTTTCTTTTTTGGTTTTTGGAGGTTATTTTCTCCCTTATGCAATTATAAACATCAAGTCTTGAGAAAGTAACAGCTTTAGCCATAAAATACCCAACTGCACACTCAGAGTAGAATGCAGCTTTTATGGTCACTGTTCCACCTTGAATTTACTATCCTGTGTCTTGAAGGTACATTTTGGAAAATGAATGCCTAAGCACTACCTATGGCTATTTGGGATGCACATCAAATATTTAAGAGATGCTTAAACTGCAAGTTGTAGACCAAGTACCAGTAACACATTTGAAAGCAAGGAATCGCTGGGTCAGCAATCAAACAACAAATCAAAGATCAAGAACCTTTTGCTGAAGGTGTAAGTGTAGCTAATCAAACAATACTTCTAATATTTTTATCTTATTTTTAAATATTTACTTCTGGAATAATGTGCAGTTATGTCGTGTCTAAGGCAATGTCTATGGGGAGGTTCATTAGCAAGGTTTTTCACTACCTATTAAAGGAGGTTTTATTTTATGCTTACCCTGGGCACAGCTGTGTCTTTCTTTGAGAAAACACTTAAAGATCTTCTTCAAAATATGGTGTTAGATTTTATAAACACTGAGTTTCCATTGTTACTAGGGCAGTAAAAAAGAAGATATTTGTATAACCTGGAAGCAGAACTTCTCCAGGTACCAGTCTCTTTGTTGTTACACACGGCTCTCCCAGTACTCATGGAACTTTGCAATGGCAAACCACTTCAGATCCACATAAGCCAAGGCTCCTGAAGGAAATCACTGTGGTTTTTACTGCAGAAACTCTGTTCTCTCTGTTAGAAACCTCAGGAGTTACAGGAACAGAAAGCAAAGGACTTCTCTGTGCAGCACCTTACAGAAAGGGCTGGAGTGCTGGTGGGGTCCCTGTTTGTTTGTTTGGTGACAAAATCACCCCCAGCAGTGCCACACTCTGCTTCAGTTCAGCCAAGAGGCAGCTTTATGGCTCGGATCGGTGTGAAAGGAGCAATTACCTGAGATGCACTGTCTCAACTCTTAATGTGAGGCAGCAAGAGCCCTCTGCTTCTGCCAGTGCCATGTGAGAGGAGCTTTTAGCTTTAATTTCATGCCCTTTTCATAGCTTCCCTCCCTCATCTCTGTTTTCTCAGTGGGTCTTCTTGTAAAAAGAGAATTCAGAACCTACAGATGAAGTCCACAAAACCAGCCCTGGCAGGCTGTGCTATTGGAGCCACTGGTTTTGTCTGTGGCAGGCGCTGGCTGCAGGCTTCACTCGCAGCCCCTACTCCCGTCCCCTTTGTGACTCAGCTTTCCAGAGAGCGGCATTTCCTTCCCTGCAGAGCTCCGAGAGCCTCTGCAAAGCCTGTGGGGATCACTGATTAAGAGGCACTAAAGGAGTGTTTTTCTCATCCTCTTCACATTCCCTTTTTTTCTCCCTAACCCAGCTTGTTTTCATCACTTTAACTCTCGCTCAGTAAAACACAGCTTGCCTCTCTCCGCTCAGATTCAGAACCCCTTTCAGAAGGATCTGAGAGATACAGGCACTAGACAGAGCTGGCCTATGGCTGAAGGGATGGGAAATTAGTGAAAAAATACCACACATTGTGCTCTGCCAGTGTTAGAGACCACAACTGCACTGGAGGAGGGGAGCTGACAGTTTTCTGTGCTGTTGAGTTGTCTTGAGCATCGCTGAGCACAAAACCCTGCGAAGAGCAGCCCACCTGTACCCACTCTGTAAGTGTGTATCACTTACTCTTCACATGCTCTTTCATCTCTCCTGCTCCGCACCGTTCAGTCAAGGACTTGCTAATGAAAAAAAATTAATTGGGAGGAAACAAGAAAAAACGTGCCAGTAATGGCACACCTGAAAGAGGGTAAACGAGCGAAAGTTTCATTCTGAAATGTTTTCCCCACAAAAAGACCATGGTAACACTGTGATGGCAAATTTCAAGGGAAGAGTGAAATAGGTAACTCCTTTACAGGTCATTGGTTGTAAATGAACAATTAGATATTAATATAGGCCTACGAGAAATTAAGTTCATTAAAGTGCAATTGAAAAGGGAAACTGAAAAGGAGGCTCCGGGGGGACCTTGTGGCTCTGCACAAGTCCCTGACAGGAGGGGGCAGCCGGGGGGGGTCGGGCTCTGCTCCCAGGGAACAGGGACAGGAGGAGAGGGAACGGCCTCAGGCTGGGCCAGGGGAGGCTCAGGGTGGACAGCAGCAGGAATTTCCCCATGGAAAGGGTGCTCAGGCCTTGGCAGGGGCTGCCCAGGGAGGTTTGGAGTGCCCATCCCTGGAGGTGTCCCAGGAAGGGCTGGAGGTGGCACTCAGAGCTCTGGGCTGGGGACAAGGTGGGCATCAGGCACAGCTTGGGCTCGATGGGCTGGGAGGGCTTTTCCAGCCTGAATGATTCCGGGACTGAAAGTCATAAATGGGAGATCAGACCAATCCAGAGCAAACAGTTCACACAGTGAGACTGGAATTGTGGGGTGAGTTTTAGCATCAGCTAAATGCAAAATTCCCTGTGATGACAAAAAGTGGGCAACAGAATGGTAATGTAGGAATCCTAAAAGGCTGAATAGCAAAGTGTGGGTACAGGAAAAACCTGGAAAAGGAACAACAGGGAAACAGACTTTGTGCACGTGTTTTTAATGGTACCTCCAGGGGGGCTGTCTCTGAACATTCCTCCCAATAGGAAGTTTAAGAAATATGGCATCCCTTTAAACTTTTACAACAAATGACACAGAAAAGATAAAGCTGAAAAGAACTGAGAGTAGTTCATTTTAATTAATTTTATTGTGGCTCAATAATAAAAACCAATATCCTTGGCTTTTTAAACTAAACCACTCGGGAAGGGCAGGTAGCTTTGCCTAACATCACTCTTCCAACAACAGCGCAGTTTCTAATGCCTATATTGTAAAAGATCACATGCCAAAGACAGCAAAAATGTATAAATTTGAGACAGAAAATGGCTTAATAGTGATGGCTTCCACAGGTCACCGAGTTGCACTTACACTGAGAAGATCAAAGGTGACTTGGTTGCACTGATTCAATCATCTCCTTCCACAGACAGAAATTGTCACCAAAGACTTTCCAATCAGCAGTGAAAATACCCAAGATCTACTACTGGTTATTGTACATGTGAGAAATCGGGGATGTTATTAATTATTAGTGCAAGTCCCCAGGCTGGATCACCTACACCCTCCTGCAGGCTTGATTTCCACATGGTGGTTAGGTTTTTTAAATATTTATGTACTAGTCCAGACGAAACACCATGAAGTTTTGGATTTTGAGGATACAGCTGAGCGTGCTTGGCCTATTCTGCCTTCTGTAAGAACTCAGAATATTTAGTCCCCCAAGCAAAGATTAGTGCTTTGTAAGACAGGGCCCTTGGTTAAAGAGCTCTCTCTGTTACTTTTCTCTGTTTCCCATCTGATGCCATGGAATGAGAAACCAACCTTGGCCCTCCACCTCATGAAAATGCTCAGAGCAAAAGCTCTTTTTCAGGACTCTGAGAGATAAACAGCCAATTTTTCCTTTTTGAAAACACTGCAAGAAAGTGCTGTCATGCAGCATTTCAGAAATGGTCTGCAACTCAAGGGCAGGCAGGGGGAGGCCATTAGGGATTGGAAAGAGGTGAGTCAGAACAGATGAGAGAGAAATACTTGTTTCAGCAGCAGATTTAAAAATGAAAGAAGGCTGAAAACTTCTAAAGCTATTATCTACAAAAAAAAAAGTTCAAATTGTTCCAAAAGATTCCTCGATATAGTGAAGTTTGAATTAAGCATCAGATTCAGCAATTCCAACATTTTTGTAGACAAATAAGACTTCATAATGATGCTTAAGGTTTCATCTGCTTTTCACTACGTCTATTTTAAGCTATTAATTGATGTTTAGATCCAAGGTTGTGATCCATGGCTCAAAATTAAATGTTTTTTAATCAAAATGAAAAGTGGATTAAAAGAGTGAAAAGAGGAATGAAAAATAAAAACAGTGTTCTCATACCCTATCTCAGACAGTTCTAAAAAGTTGCCAACACCCTGCAATGTGAAAAAATTTCTCTGGCTGTGG